>JAADKT020222200.1:0-24274 GCA_011763395.2 Chrysaora chesapeakei
TGTTATGGAATTTATCCCACATTCATTCTGGCATGCTGGCTTAGTGTAACTCGGGCCTTAGCAGCCAGGAACATAAAGCAGGTTAATGTTAGGTATATAATAGGGTTCTGTTATGGACTTAATCCCACATTCGTTCCATGCATTGTTGCACTACAGATTAAGATACGTCTTCAAGACAATTGCAAAAGTGAGCTTTTCTTACCGATTTATTTTTACAAACACAAGGGCACGTTTTTACCAGGCTAGACCTCTGAAAAGCTTCTCAGCTATAGTAGCTAATCCATATGATATTTATATGATACCGTTATCTGCATTTTAACAAGCATTTCTCTTTATCGATCTCTCGACAGTATCAAATAAAGCTGCCCTATTCAAGAACAACGGAGTTCAGAAGCTTATTAGTATCCTAATAGCTGCTGAAGTGAGTTTCACCATGCTCTTTCATTTTCTCGTACGAGACTATATAGTTTTTTTTACTTACTTACAAGGTTCCTTAATATATCAAGAACTACAGTTTGTTAATAATATTTCATGTAAAATACCTTTTTATTACATATGAGAGTTAAATAATACCGCCTAACATCACAGAACACTAGGCAGAATTGGTCTTTTTCCGGTTTCAACTACCAATCAACGGAAAAATTGTCCGGTTATGTGTTTCATGTAGTTAGAGTAAATAAAAGTGCAACCTACATTAGCGTAACGGACATATTCATACAACGGACACACAAGGGGCAAATATTTTAGTCCCGAATGAAATTTATGGGTGAAACCATATTTCCATAGAGCGGACACCTCTGGACATTAGATTATATCATTAGTCCGCAGTTGTCCGTTATTTGGATGTTCCACTGCAATGCAGCACGTGTCCATGTTACGTCTATCATAATATTGGGCATTTTCGTTTCTGCAAATAGATCATTCCGGGTTAAAATTTCCGGATGCCCCTTGAATTGTTTGTATACTTGTCTGGGTTTTTCAAATGAATAATATCCAGTAATCTTTCTTATTTCAGTTATAAATTAGTTTCTCGTAAATTGTATTAATTTATTTCAGGACGAAGAAACAAGAAAGATTGTCTTATATCTGTTGAGAGGATGCATGGCATCTCCACTTCAAGGTGGGTCAATATATCATTTCACTCCGTTGTTCATTATTTTGCAAAACTTGGTTCTCAATTTTCTTTGATTCTTATGATATGATTGATATATTAGGTGCATCGGCTATATCATTGATTATCATCGAGGTAGAGGTTTATATTGTTTTCCAAGAAGTCTTCATATTTCAAATTTTTGAGGAAATAGCAAATTCCGAATGAATTTAAGAATGAAGAAACACGCGCTTTGATTTCGCAGTATCTTTTCGATTATATTGACGGAAACATTTGAAAAAGATATGTGTATTATTAAAATTTTGGTTATATGAGTTTGGTAATGAACGGAGAACAGTACTCACATTTTAAAAGCTTAACTTTTTTATATCGTGTGATAGCGATTGGCTTGTTCTTTTATCGGCAAATTGTGGTATCCTTTTACGAAGAATGGCATTGTCCTTGCCTATACTATATACCTCAGCATTCATAAAATCCATGATCCATTTGTTGAGACATGCGGCCATTTTTGAGGCATTAAGCCTAGTTCTCTTATGTCCCAAGAATCTTAAGAGATTTTGCCGATCCCCGATTCTTGCGACCATTGTGATCTTTCGGTGGGCTAGTTCACATATGTCAGAAGGATTGTACATATCACGATTCTTCTGGCACCAAATCTCATGCCGGCGCTGTTTGAAAAGAAATAACAATGCGCAGCTGTGAACTATCATCTGTTATTTCAGGAAAGATTTTATATTATTGTTTGGTATAAATAGAGCCTGCACATCTTTGCATCAGTGCATGTTTTTGGGCGTTCTCTTATATCGTAATAATCAGGGATCGTAAAAATCCCCGGCATCTACGATTCTCAGAACATATGAGAACTAGGCTTTAATATGAGTTATGCAGAGCAACTCTCTTTCACTTTGATCTGCAGGTTGATGAGTTGCTGGCATTGCTCGCAGCGACCTAAGATGCACCAAATCATTTCTTTTTAGCAATAGTTTTGATGAAGCCTTTTCATTATTTTCGTGTTGGCAATTGTTTCAATTTTATTAAAACTAAATTTCTGCTTTGACAGGCAAAATGGAGATTTCTGACAAAGAACTATTGTCGAAAATTATGCAGAGTGGTTGTACGAATTTCCAGTTACGAGATGTTAATTCAAATGAATCAGCGAACATGATCAATGAAAATAGTGGTCAACGTCAAAACAGAGATAATTTGCATACCCATAGTTTGATGAATAATTCAAGCTCATTGTTACAAGGGGAGCATGTCTCAGCGAACGTTCAAAGTTTGCCAAATGATATAGCAAAAACCAACAAAAAAGACTTCTCCCGAGAAATGCATACTTCTTTTGCTGCTAATGAAAGCCAAATAGGATGTCACAGTTACGGTTTGCGTACTCCACTGTCAACAAGATCTCTAAGAGTGACCGAGTCAGGGTATGGAAGAATTCTGTCAGACCAGTCTAAGGATCTAATAAACGTCCCCAAGGCGAATATGAGACAAGGTGAAGCAATCGATCATTCTGACTTAGATAACAGAGAGCTAAACGGTTTGATGCATCGAGTAAATGATCCACGAAACCTTGGCCGTTCAATCACATCCAGAGATTCCGAGATTGGAATTCCTCCTTCGCATATAATTAACCGGCAAGATTCTTCAGTGTCTCATCTGCAAAGTTATGACTCGCAGAAAGATGATAAAATTATGAAAATTTTAGATCAACATGGGAAATTGTTACATAGCGTGAACAAAAGAATAGATGACCTGAAATTTGACAATTCTTCAATCGTTTCTGGTTACACAACAGAGACACCTTCTACGAAAGGAAACAACTACACAATAGGACCTTGCGAGGGTTCTAGGCATTTGGGTAGAAGTAATTGCCAATCTGTCCATCCAAATGTCTGTCCCATTAACAATGTTAATCCTGACGTATATGCAAATGATATGGAGTTCGCCCTGCTTAATGCATTGAAGTTGCAAGATGCTTCCACTGTCGAAGACGGAAGAAACTTTTCTAGTATGTGCCAACAGAGTAATATAACGCCATGCAAGAGGACAACTGCTACAAGCGAAAATGCTCTATTTAAAGTTCCTTCACAGAATAAACGTATATTCAGTAGCCAAAGAGCATCAAAGAAGATAATTAGACAAGATTCACTTTCTAAAAAACGGTCAGAAGATAGTTCTGTGTTTGGTATCCGTGAAAATTTTAATGAGCGAGAAATATCAATTAATGAAGCCATTGTGCCTAAATCTGTGTACATAAATGAAAATGCAGACTCGCGGAGCCGTCATTTGGAAAATACACCAAAGAACAATATAAGGTACCAATCATCCGAGCGTAGTCCCAATAACGACACTTTCAATGTCGATACGCATTCAGACACAATAAGAATTACGATAACCCCTGGCGCAAGAAGGCAGGTACAGCATAGTGTGAATGGTAGTGTCCAGTCAGAATCTTCGATGTCAAAGTCTAAACCAATGCATTTGGAAAAGAGCACCCACCAGGCTTATAAGAAAGAATACAGAAGCAATGTGGCCAAAGACAGATGCACCAATGCAGTATCTATGCGTATTAGGTCTACAGCGCAACGACCTTTAATGCAAGAAAGACTAAAAAAGCATGAAATGACACAGAAGAATTGCTTGTCTAACAAAAGCACAAGTGACTGGGTTAACAAAACAAATAGCTATTATGGTGTTGAAGATGACGATCCAACCAGTGAAACAGCCTCATCTGATAATCAGAATCCCTTTGATATTCAGCATGCAACTTCTACAAAAGAACAGTACAACACGCCAGTGCCACCGACCACAACAGAAGGAAATATGAACGCAAGCTCCTCAACTGCAAGCCAGCATTATAAAACCCCAGCTAATTTCATACCAACGAGACTGGCAAATGTTGGCAAGAAAGTAAAAAGGGTGTTAGCTTTCAATAATGAATGCTCTGAATCGGATGAAGATAGTAGCGAGTCCATTGATAAAGGTATGTATTTTTGTTAATGTGAACCGAATTCCGGAATACATGTTAAAACCTATGTTTTGTTGCATGTAATTATACATACGAATAATTTCACCACCCGCCCCATTTTAAAATGCCAGACGCTTTTCAATCTTATTTGAGCTCATCAGTGATATGTGTGAGAATCGAACCGGGTATTATTGCATGAGAAGCACAAGTGCTAATCACACGACCACTGGAGCTGGGCTGACTGGTGAGTAACTGCGTGAGTTTTAGACTCGTATCACACGAGTACCGTTTCGGTACCTTAGGCCAGGTACCAACCTTACATAATTGTACATACATTGTTATGTTACATACATTTTTGTTACCTTGCATGCAGGGAGAATACGTGCTTACATTCAGCTGAGTGGCTATTTCATGAACATAAACTGACACCAATTAATTAAGGTTAATTCTTGACGATTGCAGATTTTCTCTTGCAATCAAAAGCAATCTGTCTATTCAACGATCAACATCTCTTAAAAGAACCCCAGGCACTCTTGTGAGCACAACGTTTCTGACCTCTCTGCCATTGGTCGATTCTATCATGGTCAATTTTCTCATGAGATCAAGAATATAACATTTCTCCTCTGATACCAGTAAGAATAACAAGATCAACCTATCGCTCCCACCCTTCCTTTCCTAAATTCTAGGATAAGAAAAATCCCATTGTTAGCAATGAAGGAATCTTTTCAAAAAACGCAAGAGAACAAAAAATGAGTGCATTTTTCATTAATTACTGTTCTATGTCTGTTATCCCTAGGTGAAGGAAGCCTACAGTCCAGTTGCAGTAGTATTGGCCGAGCTGCATCACCTTCAATCCTGCCACTAGACGCTCGGGATGATACCCAATTGAAAATTGCACAGGCACCACAAAAACAGTCTAATTGTTTGGGGTGCTACCCCTTTTCTCGTTTTCCTTTCTTCGTTGTAAACAGCCGGAACTTTGCTTCTGCTTTACAAAACGATGATCAAACGTGCGAGTTTCACAAGAATCTCATTAAAGACAAAACAAGTGATAAAATTCAGCATGATCTGCAGAAAAACCTCAATACAGATAGTGCCATAGAATCTGGTAAAAGTACAGCCAAGGAAACCAATCCTACATCAAAAGGGGCTCAGCGTGACGACTTAAACAAAGAAACGTCTGGCTTTGATTTAATGTCAGATTCTGGAAAAGAAGATGATATGCTTACTGATGTATCTTCGTTGGTAAGAAGTAATTATACTCGTATGCCTTCACGATTATGACATCCGTATTGTGAACTATCAAACAAACGCCCTATGCAATTTAAAACGCCCTGTGCGAGTTAATTTGTTTGCAAAACTCTTAAAATGATAGATTATCAATTGCTAGGCTTTTCAACAGTATGGCTTATCAACGGGCAGAGAAAATGTCAAGTAAAGAATAATGGAGAATCTTAAAGACTTCACAAAATTGTTCTCCGACCCTATCTGATTAGAGCACAAATTTGATTGAATGCAAACAAAATACTAATATTCCTATTGACTGACAAGAAATAGTGGAGATTTGACAAACTCTATTTTTTCAAAGAGGAATGTAGAAGATGTTAGGGAAGCAAGTCTTGTGATAAATTTTCTGATAATTGCTCGGTTATCGAAGATTTGCAAAAATTAAACTGAAACTTACTACGTATGTTCATTTTAGAAACACAAATAATCTCCAACGAAAAACCGTGTGGGGATGAATTTTCCTAAACGATACGTGCTGCTAAGAAATTGATCACCTAAATTTTGTATAGCAGCACGCCAAATCTGCGTCAACTTCATTTTACGATAAGAATGAATGAAACATTCTTAGCATAAGTAGTAACAAAGCTAGGTGAAGAATTAGCTGAATTAACCTAATCTAGAACATACATATTTCTTACATGAGTGACTCCTTTAACGTTGCATATTTCAAAGCTGACGTTGATTAGAATAGAAGTAAAAATATTCCTGCAGGATACATGCAAAAGCATGTCGGTTTAAGCTTTTATAGGACCATAGAATCAATGTTGACCTCAATTTGGTACTACCTCGTCTACAAGGCTTTTCCCTTCGCCATGCAAATGCACGTTTTTTTCTTTATAAGAAAGTTTTTTTTGGGCCAGTATTGAAACTTTCTTAGATATTTCATGTTTTCAGTACCAAAACTTTCTTGTGACTTTCTTAGCAAAAATTTTGGAACACAGTATTTCGAAAAATGCACAGTTTAAGGCACTGTATACATCGCGCAAATACCATGTTTTTCAAAGAAAATAATCATTAGACTCGTTTAACAGCAAAATAAGCGACTGAACAGAAGAGCAAAATAACACACAGAATTAGGAGTGAAAGTATGAAACAGGACTTTCTTAAGTTTCAAGAACCCAGTATTAAACTTTCTTAAGTTTTTAAGATGTTGAGCACTACTTTCTTATAAACCACTTTCTTATAAAAAAAAACGTGTATTCGAATACTGTTAGATGTAAATTAATTGTTTCTATATTCGCATAGGTCTCTTATCACACTCCTTGTTCAGAACAAGCTACAACAGTGATGTCAAAAAGAAGAAAAAGAAAGGATTACACTGAAGAAGAAGTAGAGAACATTTTGCTAGGTAAATATATTAATATATCAACAACTGCAATGGTTGTTTCTGAAACAGACACGATAACCATAGCTTATCATGACCAAAACTTTGATTTTAATCATGGTAACGTTTTTGGAGAGCCCCCCGTCTCCCATCATCAACAATGAGAAATGATGTTATCTCATAGATTGACGGATTCGACGAACCCAATTAATAGAGAAGATCCACAGTTCTTACTACCCGATGAAGGGAGACGAAGCCCTCCCGAAACGTTGCCCCGACCAATATCCAAGGCTTGTCATGATAAGCGGTGATTAAAATGTCCGGTATGTTGTCTGGTAAACGCCACTTACTGCTTTTTCAATTGTGGTCTCTTTGGCGCAGTGGTTAGCGTGCTGGGCTCACAACGAGAATGTTGTGGGTTCGAGCCACAGTCTTTCCACTTGTCGTTGCAGAGATAACAACCTTGGGCAAGTTGTTAACACAAATGTCCCTCTCTCTACCCAGGTGTATAAATTGGCACCTGGTTGGTAGTTATGAGCGCCGTGTGTGGCTGCACTCTGCTATATGCTATATGCATCCAGACCAGGGGTAAAGTGTAAAGTCGACTGAGAACCCTAGGCTAGTAGTAGACTCAAAAACGGCAACTTTACTTTTTAACTTTACTTTACTTTCTCACCAAGTCAAATGAATTTCACTGGTCGAACTACGATGTATCGCTACGAGCTTTATCATGAAGTTTCAACTGATTTCTTATTTGATTTGAACTTAAAGGTGTTGAAAGACATGGTAAAAGATGGAATGCTATTTTACATTCGTTCAAGTTTAAGCAGGGACGTACTGCTGAAGACCTGAAAGACAAATACAAAAGAATTTGCGTGAGTTTGGTTTTTAATTGAAGCTTGTGTCATTTCTGTTTGATATAGTATGCGCTCACATGTTCAAAATATTCTGGCAACCTCCGCAGCTTGCGCTTGCTGGAATGGAACGAGAAACCTCCAATTCGATGCCCTTCATGTATAGTGAGTTTATACCACTTCTAGATTCCCAAGTAACATCAGTTCTTGATCCACGAATGGTGAAGGTGAAGGTGGAATGGTATATTTAGCGCCAGTCGCTAAGAACTTAGAAGAAGATAAAGTACCCACACTACTGTAGCAAGCAGGGGCTCGAACCTCGACCTTGTGGAGCTCTTGAAACCATGAGCCACCTTCATTTGATCACAATTCGTCAGCACCTTTCAAATACCTTACTAGACGGTCGAACCTTTTCGTAGTTTCAGGTCATCAGTCACTGCTGCGCTTTAACACCCCTGACGCACATCTTCCTATTTCACCAGATGGTTATTTTTACATCTCTTCCTTCGTTCCTCGGCTTCAGTTATATGCTGTTACATTTCTCGTTATCGGGTAATAGATTGATTGCCTACTTTTTATCTTCGCGGAATAATTTTCTTCAATAGGTTTTAAAAAATTGACAAGGTTTTCAAGTATAAGAATTGTGCATTGTTATTTCATATATGTATAGGTAAAGCTACTCAGGTAGGAGCTCTCACCATTTTCACAAGGCTTTGGACTAGTATTTCAGCGTCGCCTTTTGCTCTGCTTGTAAGGGGTGTGAGTTGAAGAGAGGATGTCTGAAGTTTTCAGTTCGTGCAGAGCAATAAAAATGGAAATAGCTTATTGAACGTAAAGGCAAACAATGAAATAATGGAAGGAGAAAGATGCCACTTTAAAGTCACCCAAGCCTTAAAGTGTAGTTGAATCAATAATGAGCAGAGGTCTGTAGCATAGCGTTTGCATATGTAAGAATTTCAATTTTAGGGAGCAACTGCAATGGGCAAGAAAAAATCGAGAAAAATTGTCATTAAAACAGCTCATCCAAAACCGTTCACGGCACAGGAAATTGTTAATCTCAAAACTGGCTTTGGACGATATGGGGCGAGGTGGAAGGCCATTTTGAATAGTTTTCAATTCCAGAAAGGAAGAAACGCTGAAGAACTAAGGGTTAAATACGAAAATGTTTTCAAGAAATTTTAGTACGAGACTTCAGTTGCGTTTGCTGTTTAGAAATTATTTCAATTTTGACATGACCTGTTGCAAATTTTTCTCATCCAACACAGTTCATCTTTTGATATTCAGAATATGTAATATTTATTTGGAAGTTCTTGTAGCCTGGTGTTTTTCTCAGTTCGTTAAATTGTAAATTAGCATTGAGTTTGTTCTTGGAATTCAAAAATAAAATATTCACTGGTAATGCTATACTTTTTAGTTTGATTTGCTCTGATAGGTTGTCCGGGAGTCACTACGTATATTTTGGGTACTGGGAACGTACCGCCCTGAACGGTATCGATGAATTGGTAGAATGAACGGTGGCTATTTACACGATTTTGGTATAAGGAACGGTCTCCATTTCACATGGGTACATTTAGGTACATGGAACAATGTTGATTTAATATCATGTCATTTTACGATGTCGGTCGAGTATACGAAAATACTACCATTACCATTACCAATTCCATTACAATGACCATTACCATGTTCAATTACCATTACCATTACTAATTACATTACCATTACCATTACCATTACCATTACCATTACCATTAGCATTACCATTAGCATTACCATTAGCATTACCATTGCCATTGCCACTACCATTACCATTACCATTACCATGACCATTAGCTTACCATTACCATTACCATTACCATTACCATTACCATTACCATTACCATTACCATTACCATTACCATTACCATTACCGTTACCATTACCATTACCATTACTATAACCATTACCATTAACATAACCATTACCATTACCATTACCATTTACATTACCGTTGCGTTTACCATTACCATTACAATTGCCATTGCTTTTCTATTACCATTATCAATACCATTAGCATTACCATACTATTACCTTTGTAAAGGTATTTTAAGATTGGTTGAAATTCCCAGCTCTGATTTTGGGAAAACATTCGATTGTTCATGTCTGTTCCATGATTTAAAATAGCAGTCTTTTTAGTTGAATTTTGCATCGAGATTTTTTCGATAAAGCTATTTTGCATCACTGGTTTTTTGTAAAAGTAGAATTTTGAGACCGAATTATATCTAAATTTTCTAAATACACGGTTTCTGCGATTAAAGTTTAGAGGTACTACCCCCTAATGAAACACCAAGTTTGCTTCAAATAATAACAGTATTCACACAGTGCATAGATAAAGGGCAAGATAAACTCAGTAATGTATAAGATAAAGCATTTAACTGATTAAATATAATTTAAGACATACAATTTTAAGAATACGACATTACTTCTTCTCAAAACGTAACTGAGAAAAACTCTATGAAAATCTTTAATTCTAAAATATTACGGATAGTCTATTTATATACTGCAAATAAGCAGCAAAAATCGTGGGTTTTTCTTAAATTGCTGAAGCAAAACTCTGGGCACAATAATTGTTTTGAGCAGGCTAACTACCTATGAATCCTGTTTTAAGAATTCAATCGATAGCCTTGGACTTATGTTTAGTCCTGAGGGATTTGCAGTCAGGACATTTAAGTCCCTAAAAGTCTAAGACCCCGCTCATAAAACGGTAGGAAAGTTACGGAAATAGCCCTTTCCTTATTAAATAAACTTTTGCAGTTTTATGCTTATCTTTCCTATTGCTACCAACTTTAAACAATTTGATATTTTTTTCAGCTACCAAACCAGATATAAAAAAAGTGTCAATTCTATTGACCATCCAAACAAATTACCAATTATGCTCTGAGCCTCCTTCCGAGTAATTTAATTCTGTCTAATTTTTGGATGCTTAATACGATCTTGGTATCGAAAACTCTGCATCTTGAAATTGTGAAAAATTTCAAAAATGGCAGCTGCTCGTTGTAATTGTCTAGCTATCACTTATGTTCTTGGAATCTTTCAGTCAATGATATAATAAACCGACCTTCATGGATTAAGATGCATGTTGTGGTGTAAATTGTCATTTTCAGATAGTACTCTTAAAAAACTAATTGTCCTTTTCTCAATTTCCGCTATTGCTGGGGTCAATTTTGCGTTATTATCTTTACTAACTAACACAGAAAATCTAACTTAATTCAATCTCTGAAGTTTGCTCCATGTTAGTTTAAATTAGCGATTTGACACTACTGTAAAAACTAACATTAAAGAATTTCACAATACAATACAACAAATCTAACGATCATATACCTGTAAACCAGCCTTGGTGTCAACAAGACCTTAAGAGGAGGACTCTATCTTATAGTTAGTTTCGTAATCATTACTTGTTACAATAATTTTACAGTTATTTGTTCTACTAGATACTCATTTACGGATGTTATGACGTGTGTTCGCTTTTACGCGTGAGAATTTCAACGCATCAAAATCTTTCGACGTCAGACGCTGTACTCTTTGTGAGACTAAGTAAACATTAGTTACCTCTATAAGGATATGGTTCTATTTCCGCCGTACATAAAATCAACGCAGTGTGTTTTGAAGCATTTAATGTCATTGCTTGCAACCTTGCATCATACATGCTAATTATCTTTGACGGCTTTTTACAATGTTCTTTTTACTTAATTCATCTTCGTCAATTTTGTCATCATCATATGATAAAATCTCAGCTTTTGCGGCTCCCGTCTCCATCATATCTTTCTCCAAATTCAATTTCTTATGTTTTGTTTGCGATTTACTTCTTCTCTTTTCCTTCAAATGCGTGGTTCTAGTGTGTCCACTTTCCTCCGCTGTCGCGGTAACTGGACCCTCGTTTCCAATTGAACTGTAGGCCTTGTCTGATGAACTGCTGTTCTGTGTTTTTGCTGTTTTGTTTTTACTCTGATGGGTCTGTCTCGTTTTCAGATTAGATATTAAACTTTCACGCAACAAGTTGCTCAACGCAGGCTTCACTCCAGCCTCTACCCCAGCTGGTGCTGACTTCTTCGCATGGGCAAGTTCCAATTCTTTTATAAGCTCGCTGACTGCAACGTCGTTCTCGGCAGTCGGTGATTCCGAAGCATGAATCTTACTGCCGAACTTTTCACTACCAACATCACCGAGGTCGCTTGTTACCGAATTTTTCGGCAGTTTCCCGAAAAAGCCTTGAATGTCAGAAGCTTGAAGCTTTGATAAGTCGTGCTGTTTTCCGTTTTTCGTTGACGATTCTTTGATTGCTGAATGAGTTTTCGCATTCTTTAGGATGCTCTCCTGCGCAGCTTTCAACGAATGCAACAAAGAATTCTGTCGCAAGGCATTGATCAGCGAGCCAGCTTTGCTTCCTGCACCAAGTTGCTGTAAGTTTTGCAGCTCAACTAGCTGTTTAATTTCATTCATATCAGATCCAGCTGAATCAGGCTTTGAATCCTTAGACGCTTGAACTGCCTGTTTTGCAAGTGAGGATAACAATGCCTGTTGCATTGTACTTAGTTGCTTTAGTCTTGCGAATTGTAAAGCTGTTAAGCTCTTTGGGTTCGTCGCTTGATCTCCTAAAGCGGCTTTTAAGTTATTTAACATTTCAGATTGTTTTCCATTCGTGTTCATGATGTTTTCAAACATTTCTGTTGGGCTCAGTTCTGAGTTGTCTTTGCTGTCCGAGCTCTTACTCTCGGTATCTTTCCCAACGCTTTTACTTTTTTCGTCTTCTTTAGAACTACTTTGATTACCAGACTCTTTTGCATCTTTCTCTTTATGCTCCTCCGCGCTGGACTCACTTTTACTCTCCTTGTCAGCAGCAGTACTCTTACTATCGGTTTTGCTATTATCTGACATCGTTTGTTTAGCTTCACCATTTGTTACATGATTATTGTCATTAGTCTCATTCTTACCAGTGCTTATTTCTGGTCCACCTCGTTGTTTTGGAATAACTGGCAAAGGGGCCTTATTCTCTGATGCTTTCGCACCCTTGGACGATTCTCCTTCCTTCTCCTTACTCTCTTTGATTGTTGATATCTTTGATCCTTCAACTAGAGGACCGCCTTTTCCACCTTCTTGTTTGCCTCCTTCGACCATTGGTGCTCCTTTTTCGTCTGTTTTTCCTTCAAATGATAGTGGCGACGGGGGAGCTTCTTCCTGTTCTCCAGATGGATGGTTAATAACTGTTAAGCAAAAACCGTATTAATTGAGTTTGTATCCATACCGTAAATCGTCCGTATTTGCAACATTTAATTTTACAATGGGGGCTTATTCAAGGGGAAGGCTTATTCGAGGGAGGGGCTTATTTGAAAGTTCTATAGCTCCAGTGGGTTTTCGACGGAATTTGCTGAGAGAACAACATAACTTATGCGTATTCTATACTCAATATCAAAAGTTAATCCCCCCTCATAAAAGAATGTCAATTACATCTGGAGCGGAGTGACTTTCATATCACATACAAATCAGAGTGAAAATCGCTCCCATTTTTTGAGCGTTTCGTATCGGATAGCTCTGACATTGTGTAAACACAGACCCTTCCGATACGAAAATCAAGACGCTCCGAAAGCTACCCGATATAGTGTAAACGGGGCCTAAAAACATTGTCGTCAATGCGAGCTTAATATAGCTTATTTCTTACCTGGCACATGATATGGTATTCTCATGCCCTCCCATGGGTTTTTGTAAGCGTATACTGAAAAATAAGAAAATAGATAGAATGAACATTTAACAAGTTACGATAATGTATTAATGATATAGGCAATGACATGGTCAACAGCATAGCTTTGCCATTTAACATTTGACTTGAAGCCAGTGAGGGTTTGAGGAAACTATACGGCTACTTAAGGTCTGATGGGCTTATCTAGACTGGCTACATCAATCCCTCTTTTTGCAGCGCCTCCTATTACACCGCGGATACATGTGCGAACTTTTGCTTGAAATGGTGACAGAACATATTCAAAAATTGTCGCCACGAACGGAACAACTAAGAGCCGCACGTGTAGCTAGGGATAGATTTTCGAACAAAATGTTCTGCGACCTTAAGAAACACGGTCGCAGAATATTGTTTTGATTGAACTTTTTGCAACATGTTTCGGCCTGTCGCCAGTAATGTTGCAACATGTAGCCTGTTTGTTTGCATCGGGCACATAACACATTGCATTGCTTTTGCGCGTTTTCCTGGAATTTTTCTAGAACCCATCCTTCTTATCCCGCAAGTTGATTGTCGCAGAGCTTGTCACTGCATTTTTGTCGCAGCGTCTAGCCACCTTGGGATTTCTCAGAACAGGACATTTTCAGATTTGTCGCGTCGCCAGAGGTGGTGAAAAGTCGCACGAGGCTTTAGCGGCCTATCAGTTCTAAGGAGTATAACAGAGACTTGGATAGCGAATCTCAGCGTTGCGATCTTTTGGGAACTTAGCTTGTCTCTTCTGACTTTTCAAACAAGTGGACTTTGGAGACTTCCGATTCCGGACCCAAAAATTGCAATTAAGACCCTGAAGAGAAATATTTTCCAAAGGTTCTCAGCTTCTCCGCGTCACTGGTCTACCTGGCATAAATATGTGGAGTAGCTACAGTAGATGCAAGTGTCTTCAATCTAAACGATAATAGTGTCGGCAGCTGATGCATTAGCAAATGAAAAACATGATTTTTTTCACTAATATGGTGCGCCTGTTCCGAACTGTTGATACATTTTGACAATAGCTTAGGTATTTTTAGTAAGACAAGCAGCACCTGGCAATACTTATCAGGATAAACATTTGACACCTAAATGACTTGTGGAGCTGGAAAGCATTTAATTGCCTAACTCAAGGGATTCGCTTGCAAGAGAAATGCTTTCGAGCGATTCCGATCCAGCTAAAAAACATTTTTTTACGTTTTGGATGCTCAATTTTCGCTACGCCTTCGGTCTCTGGAAATATTCTTCATTTTCGCCAGAACTTTGAAGTAAATATCTTTGTGTATAAGTCGCTTTGATATGTGCACAATAGGTACATGCATTTGCGAGGGTCTTTTAGGGGTGTTACATGTTCCCCTGTTCCGTTTATAAAATCCTACTTGCTTCGTGGAGTTTTGTAGGATTATGTTTCAGATTTGTAATCAAGCGGATTGATAGGGAGGGTTTTACCTGATCTCTGTTTCCCAATGTTCCCTTGTTCCCTTTTAATTTGGCCTGGTTACGTTCCCTTGTTCCCTTGATACATTTTGCATGTTCCCGTGTTCTTTAAAACCCTAAAACGACCCTAAATTGCTATTTCCCATGGTAATGGTTTCTCCCATCTGCCCAAGGGGGGTCTACCGAGTAGCTCAAGCATTGTTACACAGCTTGGACATGTTGTCAATCACTGCTTGTAAATCGCTTTGAACAGAAATGCTTCAAAAGCTTCCAACCAAGTTTCCGTGTTTGAAGCGCGAATGAAAAATGTTTGACGAACGATGTTTGATCATTTGGCAAGGGCCTTTGAGGTTTCTCAGAAAGAAACAGTTCTGCCCGAGATTGAACACTAATTCAGAATAGGCTAAGGAAGTCCTGTTTCATGTAGCCGGCTTTCTCTTGTGGCACTCGAAGGCAGAGGGTGAATGGTTGATTTCTTGCAGAAAATCGATGAAAATAAAGCCTCAGCTATGTACAATACAGGAGTTAAACAGTAAGGTCTTGATATTGATAATGATCCAAACAATACTGCTATGATTTACACAGCATTCGCAACAAAAATTCGACTGATCAAATAATGAATTTGATCACAGCTTTGTTACAATTAGAATAATGCATCATACAGCTATGTACAGGAGCTAAACAATAATTGTCTTGACATTGATAATGATCCAAACAATACTGCTATAATTTACACAGCATTCGCAACAAATATTCGACTGACCAAATAATGTATTTGATCACAGCTTTGTTACAATTAGAATAATGCATGATATAGTTATGTACAGGAGCTAAACAGTAAAGGTTTTGGAATTGATAACGATCTAAACAATACTGCTATAATTTACACAGCATTCGCAACAAATATTCGACTGATCAAATAATGAATTTGATCACAGCTTTGTTACAATTAGAATAATGCATGATACAGCTATGTACAGGAGCTATACAGTTACAATAAATATTCAACCGCACGTCAAAATTATGCACATAATGATAGCTTAGTTGAAATAAAATGATTCACTAAAGATAAACGGTAGCTACTAAAATAAGCGTGATACCCCAGATAGTCCCCCAAAGAGCGATGATATTTACTTCTTGTAATAAGTACAGCGAATAACAGAAATTTATTATACTCGACAGAAGTTGTGACACACTAACTAGCTTTGTATCATCATTTAAGAATTAATTTTAGACCCTGACAAACTGATCCAACATTGCTTGTCAAACATTTATGTTGTGAAACACTGCTTATCAATCCTTTTTAACAGAAATGCTTTAGAAATTTCCAAAATATTGCAAATCAAATCAAATTCCACATGCAAAGCAATATTTTGCGAAGCAAAAATTGTTTTAAACGCGAATGACAGATGTTTGATGAACAATGTTTAATCGTTTGGCCAGGGCCTTAGAGGTTTCTCAGAAAGAAACCGTTTTTGCCAGAGATTGAGCATTAAGTCAGAATGGGCTTAGGAAGTCCTGTTTCATGAGGCTGGCTTTCTCTTGTGGCACTGGAAGGCAGATGGTGAATGGTTGTTTTCTTGAAGAAAATCAGATTCTTGATTTCTCTACCTACAGCGTCACATCGATACCCATAAAGGAATGGGTTGACTGCTCCGTTCAGGTACGATAACAATGCAACCCAGGTTAATGCATCGTATAGAGAAAGATCTGCCGGTGTTTCCTGGACGATCTTTACTGTGAAGATACTCATAAGAAAAGTTACCGGGATCCAGCATACACTGTAGAGTATAATGACAGCAAATATGGAACGGTTAACAGATCGCTCTACGTCCATCTCATTCTGATCTCTGATCTTTATTTCGTCGTCTTCTACCTGAGCCCAACTTTTCTTCATATCTTCGCAGTGAAGGTGAACAATGGAGGAGATTTTCTTGCTCTTGATGCAGATATACGTGAAGCAGGAGCTTGCGGTTATTGAGAAGTTCAAAGTCGCAAGCATCTTCACAAATCGCTGATCAATGAGGAACACGCCTGCCACTACGAAGGCTACAAATATGCAAAGGGCAACACCGATCATGGTCTGCTTCACGCTTGTAAACTGAGAATACAGAATGCCTTTGGACACATGAAGGTAACGGTCTCGTGTGATTAACGAGAGTAGCAGCAAGCTTGAACTGCAACTCAGGAAATGAATAAACCCAAGGAACTTGCCTGTTGTGCAATCATCAATGTAATCGTCTGACATTGCCACTTCTATTGTGTACGTCAGTTGCCCAGCCATTGCAATGAGTGCATCACACGAGGCCAAAGCAGAGATCAAGAGTGGTGTTGGTTGATGCAAGTTTTTGTTCCTCCAGATCACGTATATCACTATACTATTACCCACGGCTGACAACATGAGTACTATGAAACTTACGGAAGAGAACACAGTTCTTTCTGAAATTCCCTTTAAAACAGCAACGATTTTAAAACATGCCATATTCCGTCTTCTTCCGTACTGTCCCACTGGGAGACTTAGAGTATAAGGCTCCAAAGTGCTGTATGCTGTGGTTGAGTTCTCACGTTATCCCAAGTGCATCCCTTTTGTGAAGTGCAAGTTTGGTTTAAGCAAACGTGAATGAACGATTCGCAGCTGAAAAACCCATTTTTATCCTACAGCTCGCGCAGGTGCATTAGTGCAACGCAGATGAAGCTTAACGACCTTTAATGAATTTATCGAACAGGAGGGGACTCCAGAAAAGGCAAGCAAGCCAGCAAACTGAAGGGCACATGAGATGTAAATAGGTATGGCTGCAGATACCGATAGGTGAGAGTCGATGTAAAGAGACAATAGAAGCCAAGAAAAGAAGACGAGACAAGACGAAGAGAGTTGCAACAGAAGATATGAAGTATAATGAAAAGAGATGAGATTAAACGAAGTATGAGACGAAAGACAATCTATGGAGCTGAGCGAATTGCAAAATTTGGCAATTAAGGAAGGGGTTTGATGAGATTCAGTAAGATTAGAGGTGACGACACGACATGAATCCAGTTTATATGAAGTAAGAAGAATCCTTACAAGACAAGACCAAGACAGAGAAAGAGGCAGTTGAAGAGACAAACAGAGACAGACAGGCGCAGAGATAAACACAGAGACAGAGACAGCGGCAGAGACAGACACAGAGACAGAGACAGAGACAGCGACAGAGACAGGGACAGAGACAGAGACAGCGACAGCTACAGAGACAGGGACAGAGGCAGATAAAGACAGCGGCAGAGGCAGAGACAGAGATAGAGACAGCGACAGAGACAGCGACAGCGACATACACAAAGACAGCATCAGAGACAGAGACAGCGGCAGAGGCAGAGGCAGAGAGAGACAGCGACAGACACAGAGACAGCGGCAGAGACAGAGACAGAGGCAGAGAGAGACAGCGACAGACACAGAGACAGCGGCAGAGAAAGAAACAGCGGCAGAGACAGAGGCAGAGAGAGACAGCGACAGATACAGAGACAGCGGTGGAGACAGAGACAGAGACAGAGGCAGAGAGAGACAGTGACAGACACAAAGACAGCGGCAGAGACAGATACAGAGGCAGACAGAGTCGGATACAGAAACAGAAACAGAGGCAGAGACTGATAAAGACCCCGACTGAGACAGAGACAATTCAAGGTAGGAAGAGAGAAGAGAAGAAAAGGAAAGAAGCCAGTTGTTGTTATTCTCTACTGGTTGTTATTCTGCGCTGAATACCGTTGTAAATATTTACTTACAGTCGTATCCTGTATGCAGTTGGTGATGGCCATGATGTCCGAAATTGGCATGATCCAAGTGACCAGCTAATGTACCTCCTGTACCCCTTAGATGTTCTTCTAAACCATGATACTGACTGAGAAGATTGTCAATATGTTGTTTGTACTCTTCCTCATGAGAGTCTTCAACTTGCACTGGATCGCTCACAACTGGAGCCAAATTCATGCCTAAATTGTGCGAAAAATTATTTCATTATAATAATATTGTTTTTCCGTTTGCCTACAAAGCAAGTTTTATGATCACTCAAACATGGGTTCATAGATTGCTTCAACACGATACCGACAAAACCTTTTCTTTTCTTACTCGGACTGTTCAATCAATTGAATTAGTCACCCCACTGTCACCCGCGAGCTGTTTGGTGCTCAAAATACCAATCCAGAAAGGCCGTGACAGTGTCCTTCTGTGCCTCACGAGGGATACAAGCATATGATGGTTAGATGGATAATTTGAATCTAAAAATTTTTGCTACCAATCTATAATTCAGCCAAATAGAAAATAAGCGGGAAAATATGATTAGAAATAAAAATGTATGCTTCGAAGAAGTCCTAGGTATGTTTGCCGCGACCATAAACATTGCTCTGAATAATCTTCAATTTCGAAACTGTCAATGAATCGATTTCATTTTCGTGACCGCTCTTGTCCAATATCCTTTCCACAAAGTAGCTACAGAACGTCAACTTATTCAAAATAAGACTGAGGCTCCGTCCAAACGATCAAACTGTCTTGGTCAAACATTTGCAATTACAAGCAATGTTTGACATTTGGGCACGGCACAAAAATATTGCTTGACAAGGGAAGATGATTTAAATTTGTTGTACGATGCTTTTGAAAACACTTAAAACATTTGCTGCTTGTCATAAGCAAAAAATGTTTGACATGCAATGTCTCGCAAGTTGTCAAACGAGACAGCATTTTGTTTGACAAGCAAATTTCAGATGTTGACAAACATTATTTGATCGTTTGCCAAGGGTCTTAGAAAAGTTTTTGCAGGAGTAAATAATCAACGATTTGCGGAAATACTAAAACAACTGCTACCTCCATATGAGTGATCCATGTTATGAAAGGCGTGCATGTGATGAGCATGACCTTGCATTGGCGTTCCGATGCCTTCATGAGGGCTGAGTTCAACATCAATACCAGGATCATCTTGAATCGCTTGGATTGCTTTTATTCTTGAAGGTGAAAATTGAAGCGCATGGCCTTCATGTTCTATGATATGAATAAGTAGTTGAATTATATTCTTTCCCAAAGCTCTCATTTTGAACAGAAGCTTTTATTAACTAAAGATCATTATTAAAACATCAGCTATGGTTTTGCCCGGTGTAATTTTACCTGCAACTTGCCTTCAAAATTTTGCAAGTCAATTTTGATCAACGAGAGAACGAATGGTACCTTTAATAGTTTTAGTGGAATATAGAATATTGTTTCATTTACATTTGAATTACAGGAAGATAACATTGGTTTAACGAACAGTACACGCTTTTTTTTTTTATAAAGAATCATTTTATAAGGAACCTACCTGTAGAAGACCCGAAAATTTAAAGAACTTATACTACTAAAGAAATCATCGTTAAGGACCTTCTCAATGTCGAATGCTCTTATCACTGCAAATAACCAAGAATTAGAAAGCCGGTTCCATTCATTTGCAGCCGAAAATCACATAAATTGTACGTTACACATGTATCAAATGTTTCCTTGAGTAGTCTCAAGCTTTGCTCACATGCAAGTGTCTCTCTTTTATTGTTAAGACCACTGTATGTGCAGTTAAAATTAAGGAACTACTAAGGAACTTTTTGAACTACAATTGCCCCAAAAGAGGTCCAAAAATAACGAACTTTAAGAACTAGGCCTTGAGGTGGGTTCCTTATAAAAAGGCGTGTAGTCGCTGAACCTGGGGAGGGTACAGTACTTATGGGTGGACGGGGGTCTGAGGAGCAGTCCCTATGTTACGAGTAATAATAAGCAATAGTAGCAGTTGAGTATGACAGTAATATGACTTTGTAGGCCTTACCATTACTTTAAACTTTACTAAGACCATCTTTGATACAATTTTAAAGCTATTTTGTCTAAAAATATGAACTTTTCGAGTTTTCTTTTATTTCCCACCCTCTAAACGGGATTTCAGGGCCGAGAAGCCACCCATGTGGGTGGCATATACAAATACCTAAATAATACCCTTGCTAAAATCTTTTTACCGGGTATACCTCCAATGTATCTGAATTTCGTTGAACAATTATTCACATTTTTTCTACTTTGTGTTTAAATTCTTTTCTCTAAATTTTTGCCATATCTGCAGATGTTGACTTATTGATGAATTGAGCCTGGGCTACTGATTTACTAAAAATTTGATATACCGAATTAAAATCAACTTCTATTAGCCGTCACTACTTGAAAAAGCGTAAGAGATTCCTACAAAAGCAAAAGTATTCTTACAAGATTCCTACGAAAACAACTGAGATTACAGTTGAGGATACCATAAATCCTTGAATAAGCCTCCACCCTCGAATAAGCCCCCTCCCTCGAATAAGCCCCCACCCAAAAATTCATTTTTACAAATAAGCCCTCCCCCTCGAATAAGGCCCCCCTCGAATAAGCCCCCATGTGGCCTTATTCGAGGGAACTCAATTAAGCCCCCATGGGGCCTTATTCGAGGGAACTCGATTAAGACCCAATGGGGACTTATTCGAAGGGGGGCTTATTTACCAAATAATATGTTATTTCGAGAAAAATCCTCCATATGACGATAGCTGTACAATATTATTTCCTTTGACTGAAGAAAACAAGAAAAATAAACGCGAGTTTTGTTTGCGAAATAGCTTTTTGTTACTTTAAATTTTGTTGGTTGAGAAAATTCAGTCGTTTTTTTATGTACACCTTTAAGAAAAATGCTAAGCTTATAAATAAGCCCCCACCCAGAAATTCATTTTTGCAAATAAGCCCCGGGGGCTTATTCGAGGATTTACTGTATACGAGATGCCAATGAGTGGATTGCACCGTGCAGTTGGCTATAATACGTGCGGTTGGTTATAGTTAGTTGGTTACATACCATATTCACTTGCATGCATATGAGGAAGATGCCCTGTCCAATGAGTATCGATTCCATCCATTGTTTCTGCTGGTAATAGTATTCCACCTGCATGATGGCTTCCAAAATAGCTTTTGATTTTCGGTGCAGAGTGATGTCTTTCAATATGATGCTCACCAAGATGATCTTCACCTAAATCATGCTCCCAAATCGAATCTATCAAGCTTGCTGTGTGATGATCCTCAGATGAAGGAGAACTCTCAAGTGACTTAACACCCTCATCACGCTCCATCTCTTCAGGACCGTGTCCAAAGTAGTCTCCGAGGTATGCGTGGTTTGGGCCTTCACCATGTCCTGTAAAATGCAAGTTTCGTATTCACATCAAGCATAATAACCCACCACAGTAGTTCGTATCCACCAAAGTTCGTAAAAAATACCACCACAGTACGCAAAAATACCGCCCCAGTAGTGCGCATTCACGACAGTAAAGTGCGTATAGATTCTTTTAGCGTAAAGACCTCAACTCAAATTCTCATAGCTAATTGCGTTTCTTAAGACATTTCTTCTTTGCTCTAGGATTCAACACTTTTTTTGTGATAAAACTGGGAATTGACATTTTTATTCATTTGATTGACAACGTATCAGTCTTTGCCCATAACATGTTTCAAATGTTGCACAAGCCGATGGGATAGTTAAAAGGCACCCTATAATTAGGCCTCTTGATTTTAAGACATTAACTTGGGTCAATCGAAGCAAATCACTGTCTTGAGACTCGCCCAATCAATGTTTTTATCATGCGGTTTCAGGAAAGATATAAATTGCTTCTGCATTAGCTTATATGTTCGTATATACACAAACCTGTGTAAAAACCATTGCCAGCTGAATGTTCATTATTCCAAAACTTATGCAAGTTCTCACCATCATGCTGTGCGATTTTCATCAGAAGAGGCGTTGAATCGTGTGCAAGCCTCTCATCAAGACTTTCTTCTTCATTGTCTTCTGTTATGCCGTCATCGCTTTCTGTTCCACGAGAATCCGGTAATCCACCAAGATAGTGTGCTGGCAGCGATCTGCTTGATGGTACGCCGACATTGGACATGGCATCGGCTGTTTTTAGTTTTCTCGGAGCTGCAACAAGAGAACGAAATTCTTGTAATATTCTTCAGAAACACAAATATATTTTGTTGACTCTAAGCATGTATAATCATTGTCATCATCATCAACAGGTCTTTAACCTGTAGCAGGGCCGTGGGAGCGATCATGCTTGATTGCCAAGACCTGAAAACCCTGCCTATCCTCTATCATCAACGTCAACTAGCAGCAGAACTGGGATATGCTTTCAAATGAAGTCTTTCAAGATGAATGTATCTAAAAAGCCTTCATGTGAAGAAAAAATCTTGAAAATGGATGCATAGATCAGGAATCATACTGCAATTTTTTCATACTTGGTCTAGATAATCCTTGATCGCTTAAAGTCATGACATTTCTGATGTTTACAATAAGTTGATTACAGATAAATGTCTTATTTCGTGTTTTTACAGCACATGGTTTAGCGAACAATATATTGCCTATTCTTAAAATTTAAAAAATGAAATTGTTACCGTTAATTGTGACAGAAATATTAATAGCTGATGATTTTACCACTGTGTTAATTTCAAATGAAAAATGTGTTGTGTTGAGTCAGAGATTATTAGGAATTATTCGGTGGTAGGGTATGATTCTCCATCATTAAGGTTATTCACAAGAGAATAGCTATATTCCAGAAGATGGCAATGATGCATACTTGAAAAGAAAAAAAATATTTTTATTACCTTTATAAGCCATTGAATCTTGAAGCATCTTCTTTTTCATCTGAATAGCTGCTCTCTTATGCCTTGAAACATGATCAGCATTGAAATCAGATCTCTTCTGTGGTTCTTCTGGTGCAATTTGAATGATTCCATTATCGCTTGGCCTTGACATATCCTGCTGGAGCTGCGAGGCATCAAGAAGTCCTCCTGGGTTTGTCTGTGAGAATCGTGGATCAGCTAGTTCGTTTTCTTGCAGTTTAGCGTTCTGTTTACAGGGCGCATCTTTCATGATGTTATCGGCTTTGTCTGCTGCTACCTACATAAATTGTGTACTTTTACTAAAAATTTGTTAACATGCTCAACAGTAGATTAGTCCTATCATATCGTTAGGCTTAATTCTCTCAACGGCTGTCTTCACGTAAACTAAAAGAAGTTGTGGAACTAAACTGCTTGTTCACTTTGTCTTCATTTTAATAACAATTGTAACCACCTGGTACGTAATATCAATTAATTGGTCCCGTATGATAACGTATACATAGCTATAAAGATAGATAGATAGGGAGGAAGATAGATTATGAGTGGATGGATGGATTGATTGATTGATGGATGGATGGACGGATGGATGGATGGATGGATGGATGGATGGATGGATGGATGGATGGATGGATGGATGGATGGATGAATAGATGGGTGGGTGGATGGATTGATGGATGCATGGATGGATGGATGGATGAATAGATGGACGGATTGATGGACGGATGGATGGATGGATGAATGGATGCATGGATGGATGGATGGACGGGTGGGTGGATGGATGGATGGACGGATGGATGGATGGATAGATAGATGGATTAATCGGATGGATTGATAGATGGATAGATACATAGATAGATACCTTCATCAACGACTGTGCCATATCTTGTCCGATCGATCCATAAGCATCAAATGAAT
>JAADKT020223311.1:0-15764 GCA_011763395.2 Chrysaora chesapeakei
CTTCATCGGCCCCCGGGGGACAAACAACAATTTTGCGCCCCCTCTTTATCCTATTTTTGGTGACATTTTAAGTC
Source organism: Chrysaora chesapeakei (assembly GCA_011763395.2). Classification (NCBI taxonomy): domain Eukaryota; kingdom Metazoa; phylum Cnidaria; class Scyphozoa; order Semaeostomeae; family Pelagiidae; genus Chrysaora; species Chrysaora chesapeakei. The sequence continues at coordinate 75 of JAADKT020223311.1, forward strand.
AAACATTTATTTTTCATATTACAAAATTTTACAATTTTGCGTTCCAAATTAATTGGCGCCCAGTTGCCCCTCCCTGCCCCTCTTCGTTACGCCAATGGATAACCGGTGATTATTGTGTCAAATACTGTGAATTTTCAGAAAGATAGGAAAAGCCTAGTCAGGCCTTGGCTAAATGATCAACATTGTTGGCCAACATCTGAGATTTTTTTATAGACAATGTTTTACCGTTTGGCCACGTCGCAAAACATTGCTTGTCAAGTAGGCATTACTTGGCAATGTTTTTGGAAATCGGGCGATTCTTCGGCCAAACGATCAAACATTTTGTTAAGCAAGAAAAAGTTTAGATCTTTCAGATGATTCCAAATTTCTTTCAAGGTTGCATCATGAAAAGGACATGATAGTCAATCTGGAGCATGAAATCGAAAGAATGGATAAAGTTCTTGTTGAAGAATCAACTGAAATTGATCGTCTAAATGAGATTGCGAATATACTAGACAGGTACTATGCAGAGATAGAATAGAATTTAGCTTCACAACTACTTCACAACATAATATTTCTCTTTGGTGAATCTCGTTTTTATGAGCCTCGTTTTGAGCGAATTCGCGCCTAAATTGCAATCAGACGTCAGCGTCATGCGTCATTGAAAAGATGAAATTTATGAGAAGGTGAAAATAGGCTGACCCACTGGTCCAAGAATACCATGAATTGGATATGATGTGGCCTAGTGTTTTAGACATAAAAAAGAACACTTTCTCTCTCCTTTCGTTCTCTTTCCAACTGATAGCTTGCCTAGGCCATGACACGCCAACCTTAACATTGCATTTGCTTTGTCTTGTGCTCTGTTATCTTGTATCGAAAATAAAATGGTTCTTTCGAACCATCTGCATTGATTGCGAAAACCGAACCGAAGTGGCAATATAGAAATCTTTAGCTATAGAACTCATCGACACAGTATCGAACTGGGAATGGTAACCATTTGTGCTTAAGGTAGTGAATTATTCTATAATTTTTGATTTCTTGCGGATTTTAAAATTGAGTCTTCTTTCAGATGCAAATTGGGACTTCAACACGATAGTGATGATGCCTTATCATTGAAAGGACTTGTAGACCTATTTCATATGCTGCAAGACAAATACTACGAAGAATACAAGGTAACATTAAATCTCAATATCTAATGCCTTAATTAATAAACTGCGTTAATCATCGTTGCTTCGTCTCTCTCAAGAAACAAAGATTTGTAGCGATTTTAAAGTTGATATCTATTGTAATCTAGATCTTTAGTCATTGAAATGCATTTTGAGGTACAAACTGTTGGGTCATTCCTTTTTTTAAGTCTCTAGATAACGAAAAAGCTGAAATTGACTAAATCTATCTCATTTTTTCTTCAGATGTATTCACTGGACAGCCTCGTTATACCACTTGGATTTCCTCTCTTTCAAAATCACTTCAAAACATGGCGGCCTCTCTCTGAGCAGCATTATGGCCTTGATGTTGTTAGACTTTGGCGGGAAGTTTTAGAGGAGAAACAACCAATGGGTTATAACCGAGACCAACAAGGACAGAAAAGGTACTTTGGTAGATGTGTATGTTTATCAATATGTAATGCAAGTGGGTAGAAAGAATACTTTGGGAGATATTAATACTGTTTATTAATGCCCAATGCAAGTTGAGATGAAAGGTAGGGTAGAGGTGGGAGTAATCGTACAGTTAAGCTTTTTAGGCCTATATTTTGCAATCTGTTTTTCGATGTAGGAAAATATCTTTATATTATTTTAGACCAACCCTTTTTGTGTCAAAATATAGATTTTCAAGACATAAAACCTTTTCAATGACTTATCCTATCAGGTAGATATTAATGCCATAAATTATTGCCTAATGCAAGTTACACACAAGGTACCTTTTTAAATACTGATACTGTTTATTAATGCCTTATACGAATGGACAGAAAATGACCTTGGTAGTTATTAATTCTGTATTACTCAAAATCACCATATTAACTCATATGAAGGTGCTGTGGCGTCGTGGTGTAATCCAGGTGACTCGTGGTGTCAGAAGCTCAGTGTGGTCAGGGTTCGAGCCCAGTCACGGTAGCGTCACAGCAAGGGTTGAGGTCTCGATTAGTTAACCTACTACTGAGATCCTTGCGATTGGCGCAAAAAATCACCATTTCACCTTCACCTTCATTAACTAACAATGCCTGATTAAGTAAGGACCATCTTATTTTCTAGCATGAATTCTTTTGAGAAGATCATCTGGGAGGTATGGATGCCTCATATACGCATGGCCATCAGGTAATTGCTGAAATGTTTCGTTTTTTTTAAGGATTCCATAAATGAACCCCAGAAAGCCATTAATTTGTTTCAAAGACATTTCTTAAGTATGCGTTCAATAAAGCTATCCACTCGTAAATCCTGCTCACTCTCACTAAAATCCTGGCAAAACTGAGACATTTGGAAAATTTCCAAGTATTGTGTAAAGAACCAGCAGTCCTACTGCTTCCCCCCTGAACAATGTTGGTTTGATATTTCGCCATAACGACACATTATGCTGAAAGGTACAAAATAGAAACATCATATCTAGAAGGAGGGGGGTATAAAGATTGTTGCATATGAAGTTAGGGCCTTATTGTTACGTTCAACCTGTAAGAATCTCGAAATAATTGGCCAGGATTATAGATAGTTAAACTTTGCTGTGCTATAGTTCAAAAGTTTTGTGTTAATTTGTTTCAGTCAATGGAATCCAAGAGATGCAGACCCTCTGATTACACTAATAGAAGTTTGGGCATCAGCTTTGCCTGATTGGGTAACTGGGAATATTCTGGACCAGCTTGTCATGCCTCGATTACAAGTAAGCCTCGTTTAAGAATAATGAAAAAGCCACCATGCTTGTATCTCGTTAACCTTTATTGTAAGAAACGCCAGAGTCATGCCGCTCAAAATACCATGCCATCGCGGCAGCGGTATGACTTTCGGAATGGCAATTTGATTTCGATGTGCTCAAATTTGCCATGCTAACCACATTTGTGACTGGCTTAGAATACATTTGTTTGTATGAAAAATCCTTGAATTGTATTTAGTGCGACTCTTGCACGACAACCGAATCAAAACAGTCCATGCTAGGCTCTAGGCTATTTACAATATTGCTTACATGTTGTACTCATGCTATTTGTGGAAGGCTTTTGCTAGTGTCATACGATTAAAGTGTAAACCAAATCTTGTTACATACATTATATTATACTTCGTCTACAGTTGTCCGTTACGTTACACCCAGACTGCAAGACTAGAACCAAAGCAACAAACCTTGTGGTTAACACTCAATAATGCTAAACCTTTTCTATTTTTAAGGCTGAAGTAGACATGTGGAATCCTTTGGTTGATACGATGCCTATTCATTCATGGATACATCCTTGGTTGCCTCTTATGGGTATGTTTATTGCTGAATGGATACATGTTTGAGGATAGTGTATTTTTCCCAAGTCTTTGGGAGGAAATCACTAAACCAGGATTCTTCGTCATAATACCATTATTTAGCTTTCATCCTAAGATCTTGCAATGTTTTCCACTTAACATCTTTCGTACCTAGAACTTTTCTTCTCTGAAAAAAACTTGCTAGCTATAGCTTATCTTTAGCGACCAGGATTCCTCGTCATAACACCATTATTTAGTTTTAATCCTAAAATCTTGCACTGTTTTCCACTTAACCTCTTTCATTCCTAGAAATTTTATTCTCTGAAAAACTTGCTGGTTATAGCTTTGTGATTATAGCTATAGCTTTGTGGAGTTTCGACAAACTCACCGCTAACACTATTGCTTTTTATGTTATTTTTTTTAATCGCTGATCAAGTAACTTGTCACCTTTTTGTCTTTCAAAGGTGCAAGGCTTGAGCCACTTTATCCACCAATTCGACAGAAACTTTCAGCTGCATTGACAAGCTGGCATCCTTCAGATCCATCAGCAAAATTGATTTTACAACCATGGACAAAGGTATTTAGTGGCTATTTTATTATGAAAGATGCAATGGTCTATAAGTTGTCCAAACTTCAAAATTGCGATAAAAAGAGGAAAGATCTTTGTTAAGCTTTTTTCGTCTGACACTCCTAAGATTATAAACGTTAAAAAGGCCGCTTTTCGAGTATCCTTGGATGTCCCCATCTCGTATCGCAATTTTAAAATTTAATGGTTATCTTATGCCCACCTAATTTCCCCTTCTCTTGACATTTTAGTTAAAAATTTCCGTGAACAAACATCTCAGCAAATCTTACAGCAAATCTTGTATTATATTAAGAGTAAATTATCCTTTTCAGGTTTTCTCAAAAGGAACTATGGAGGCATTCCTACTTCGAGCTATTTACCCGAAATTACTAAGCTGCATGGAAAGCTTTACAGTCAACCCACATCAGCAGCATTTAGGTAATCAAAATTATTGTTCTTGTCAGTTGTTCTAGATATCCTTAATTGTGTTTGATAAGGTCAAAGCAAGATGGAAGTCACTATTACTATTCAAAGGACCCGCAGTTTTTGCCCCAGATCCATGCTCTACATTGAATACACTGGATATTCATGTATGCACCTCAGAAAGATGGAAAGCTGAACTGTTGGTTTCTGTATTATGATTGCGACAGCAATGGGATTTGAACACACGCGAGTGGAGTGAGTGTTTAAGCGGTTTGTTCAGTATCCGTTAGGCAACAGAAGTTAAGCTTGATCATGTGAAGTCAGTGTCTGGAACACTAGATCTCTTGTCCATCGCAAACCATTGTAACATTAAAGCTATGTTCTTCAAAGTATTTATATTTAGAAAATTTGAGATATTTGGGAGTACTCACTGACTTTTACTTGCATTATCATTTCAGAGCCGTTTCAGTGGGTGATGAATTGGAAAGATATGCTATCCATTCAACATATTGTTAGTATACTAGACAAACAATTTTTTCAAAAGTGGCTTCAAGTTCTTCGACAATGGCTATGTAATGATCCTAACTACGATGAAGTTTCTCAATGGTAAGGATATATTTTTTGAAGAGTTTTTCTAACAATTATATGTTTATTTTCAGTCTTTTAGTGTTAAGTTTCTTTATTCTTTGATTCGCTTATCTTGATAAATTGTAGGTATCTTGGGTGGAAATCTATGTTTGGAGAGGATCTTCTTGCGAATCCAACTGTTAAAGGTAGATAAGCTATATTCTGATCTAAAAATTTCCTTGAGCATCTATTATTGCTTTTATTCGTAGAATTACGATTTACATTCGTAGCTTTTATTCGTAGAATTACGTAGAATTACGAATTACAGTATTTCAAAATGGCTAATAGCTACTCATAAATGTTTTCTACGCGACCCAATAAAAAGCCCAGCTTATCTAGCCTGGGCCACCAAAAGTTAACAAGCTAGCAAAAATACTAAGTTTGAATTGGAGACTCAGACTTCGTCTGAAAAATATGAAACAGTTGCTTTAAAGTCTGAAAAGCTTGACTCTTTTTTCCCGTTGGGTTGCCTTCTTGTATCCTTTGCGTTGATCCTTATTGAAGTCGCAGTGGATATGCACCCGTTCCTTCTCTGGATATATTTTAGACTTGATAGATCATTTGCATACGTCTGTAATGGTAATTTTCTCAAATCACTTTTTCAGAGGTATTCAACAGAGCTCTGTCATTGATGAACCAAGCTGTGTCAGGCACATTGCAACCCGGTGCAAAAGAGAACATAGCCTATTTGACAAGTACAGAACGAAGGTACGCTGTAATACCGTGAAACATTAAAACAGGGGAGTCATTGAGATCGCAGGAATGCTGGATTGGGAAAGCTGGAAATAATTAGAGTTTATGTGAGAAGCGGATATGTTTCGGACCTGTTACCCCTGGTTTTGTACCCAAAAACACTCTACCAACTGGGCATCCTGGAAACAAGCTCTCCACGAATCCTTAGGCCCTGGCCAAACGATCAAACATTGTTGGTTAAACATTTGAGATTTTCTTTACAAGAAATGTTAGAGCGTTTGAAAAATTTCAAAGCCATTTTATGCTTGTCTAAAGAGAAAAAATTTGACAAGCAATGTTTCATGTTGTGACTAACAGTTAAACATTTTGTTTGATAAGCAAATTTTCAAAATGTTTGGCAAACTTAATGTTTGATCGACAATTCATTTGAGTGAAATTATTGATCAATAGTTTCAATAGTATTGATAATAATTTCTATTCTTCTAAACAGAGGAATATCTCATTTTCCTATCTATTTCACACTACATCATCTTAACTCTTTTTATTTCTAGGAAATATGCTGAGACAGCATCAGCAGACAGGGTAAAAATTACATATTATTATTAACGATTTAACAGTAGAAAGAACCAATTTTCTCAAATCAATCATTGATTTCAATGGCCTGTACTCTTTTAATTGATATATCTTGAATCTTGCAAGAAACAGCGGAAAAATTTTTGGAAAGCCAAATTCCGAAAATGGGACTCCAAAAATGTTTCCGCTGTTTCTTGCCATTTTGAATTTTGTGCAGTACTACCCAAAGAATATTATGAATCATTTTTTCAAACCTATTTGATAGTTTCTAATATACAACACCCCGTTTTACTGTCCTTTCAAATGCCGAACGTTTCAAATGTTTAAAAGTTTTTATACCATATACCGCCCTGAAGGAAAGTGTATGCCATTCGGTTTTCGGTCAATTTCTCATAGTATATGACTGATTTCTTTAACAATGATTGTGTTAAGTCTTCCAGAATAATGAGAATGTTTGTTGACTGTTTATCTTAATCTTCTAGGTATCATCTCCTGGTGGAATGCCTTCAAGTTTCAAAGATATTCTGGAATCAAAGGTTCGTACAAGATTGAACATCTTTTAGTTGCTAAGGTAAATTTACGCATGCTTAATTAAGTTCATCAGTAGAAAGAGAAAACAGCATGTCATGCACATAGCAGCACTCCTAGAAGCGCGAAACATAAATATAGGTAAACAGAGGTTCCGAAGACTGACTGTTTAAGGCTTGTTCAACGAGCTGACTCAGTAAGCAGTAAGCAGGAGTGGGGTGACAGGATCGTGGAAATCATTCCAAGCATGAGAAACACCAAAACTGGAAAAGAACCTCAGTTACTATTTGAATAAACTTTATAAATATTTTGGTATTGTATTTTCAATTTTATTCATCCTCCTTAGGCTGAAGAAAACGGCGTGTTGTTTGTACCTTTGCCAAACAAGAGCTTCGAAGGAAAAGCTATTTACTCTTTTGGAAAATCAACAGTTTATTTGGATCGTAATGTTATATTCATGAAGACCCAAGGACAGTGGAAGCCCGTGTCGTTACAAGAGCTCGTTAGTTCATCGAAATAATCGCATGAGGTAAGGCTGTGTATACTCTTTTTAGATAAAGAAGGGCTGGAGTTCTGTTGAATCACAGGATATCGGTATTTCTACGGAGATCGTTGGATGGTGTTTGAGGATTAATGAGCGTATTGGTTAATGACTTTGTTGAACATGGATTACCGCGACCGATAATGGCAATCTATTAGAACTGAACACGTATGTGAAGATTTTTTGCTGTGTTCCTGTTTTTCTCCAATGCAGTGCAATAGCTTCAATAGTTTGGCTGAAACATGTGGAACAGTAGTTTGATTTTAGTCTGGAAAAATAGATTCGATTTATTGAATCGAGCACCGGAAGAAGCGATTTCTAATCACTGATCATCAAGATGATCTGCATGGGATTGGAGACCGGATGGAAAGGTGGGCTTAATTGAGTACCACAGTCATGCATCAGACCGTCACTTAAGACCAAATCAATTGAATTGAACAGTTATTTCTTTAGAGGCCGGATGAAGACCGCATTCTTTTAAACCGGGCTACCAGATAAACTAAATATAGCAAACATTGTATTTTCGACAAGATGAGTGATAAAGGTAAGGGTCACAAGACGAAAATAATTTGAACCGAACAAGACCGTGGAATACCGGAACAAACGTCTGGATAAGCTGTACAGAACAATGATTTCTTTGAAGACCGAAATAAAACAATCGGTTCATTTGAAAAGAACATTGGTTTTACTGCAGACCGGATCTACTGAATTAGACAGCATTTTTACATCAGATGGGATAAAGATTTATTGGACAGGAACGTTTCTTCGGACCGGCTTGACAGATAACCGGTCGGACAAAACCGGGTCGAGTTCTCCTTCATACGAGATCAAGAAATGGATCAAAAATTTCCTTTAGAACATACAAAGCTTATTTACCTACCAGAGTGTTAATTCGGCTATGAAAAACAGCTGATTGTGAAAAGAAGCACATCAAGAACTTAATAATATTCTATACTCATCAAGCAAATTACCATAACATAAATTTATAGATTCTAGTAGACTTTACTGCACATTTTTTATCTCTAAAGACTCGACAAAATTTCTAAAATACAGATTATATGGTGCGATTTGATAAAATTAAGTGAATGATGTTCCTTCTTTTGCTGTAGCGTAGTTTATCTTGGTTGGTCTTGCTATAGGCAAAAGACGGCGGGGTGGGGGGGTCAAACACGTTTTTGGTATCAAACATGTGGCATTTAGCTGATTTGCTAAAAATTGTATCTTTTTGAGAGAAATTCAGAAAAGCTCAAGAACATTTTAGCCGAATGTGCAGATCTGCTTTACTTTTAGTGCATAATCTATCTTTGGATCTAAAAAAGGAGGAGGAAAGGAATACCAGTGTTGAATCAAATGCCAGTATAATTCTGTGTTCTGTGAAGACAGATACTTATATTGACACGATTTATGGTATATTTGAGGAGTACATAAGTCCTGTTTGGTCTGTTTTTGTGTTTTTGGATGAATGCCCGCATCTGATTTCACATCAGTTACCGCTCGAATAATGAATGGCTTTGGCTTATGTTTGTGATACTTAAGGAAGGCAATCGAATAGTCTACAGAATGTTATCTTAAAGAATGTTTTCTGAATCTCGTACTTGCGCTTCTCTAAGAACAAAGTCAAACTTCTGCTCGATTCATGTTTATTGTCTCGTAATATCCATTGCCATGAACTACTCTCGAATTCTGTGTTGGTGAACTCGGAAAGTATGAAACCTCCGTCTGGTTCATCGTCGCCTGCCTTCTGGTACCACGTTCATCGCAACAGCACAACCGTTTCAACGCTTTCACGTCGTTTTTATACTCCTGGTAAAACTCCAATTTGTACAGAATGTAAAGCAAAGGATTTATCACAGATGTGAGGTATTTCATAACGATCAAAGCATGCAATGCTGGTTCTGGTATTCTTTGGTAATACACAGGAAATACCGATGCCAACAAGCGGAATAAAACAAGCGGCGTCCAGCAGAATATGAAAGCGAAGTACATTACAGCGAAGAGTATGACGGCTTTAGTTTCCCGTTTCAACGTTGCCGCGTTGTTTCGATCCGACGTTGTGAATTCGCGTTCATCTCGACCAAGTCTCTTGATGGCTTTGAACATTAGTACGAATAGTATGAACAATACCGTTATTATGAACAGATACATGCAGAGCCCGAAAATGTAGTAGTATTTGTCATATTTCATTGCTCTTAGTCGTGGCGCTATATCTGTTGAATTGGCTGAGGTTGGCACCAAAGGTAGGCTCAGCATAGGGCCTAGCCATTCAAGGCGAATAAAGCTCACGAAAAATGGCAGAATCCAACTTATAACTATGAAAACAATGATTTTCCTTTTGGTTACCATGCTGTAATACTTCATTGGAAAACATATCACCAAGTATCTATCTATGATTATTCCACAAAGAGTTGTCATGGTTATTGATCCACATAGAATCGTTGTTATATCTGACGTTATAATGAAGGTCATTGATTCTGTTGGGTTTCTAGTATTAAGGTTTTCAGCGTGCACCATCAGAGGGATGCTTACTGTTCCTGTCATGAATTCAGATAATGCAAGGCTTAGTAACATGTAGTTTGTCTTGGAAAGCAGGTTTCGATGCCGCATGAACAAAGACAATGCGTATGAATTGGCAAGGATGATGCACATTGCGATTATTGATAAGAAAACGTGATACGTGCTGCCACTGTTATCCATGGCACATAGACTTCTCTTTAGCTCTGAATTTCTAACTGAATTTCTCACTGGAACTCTCTCTGAAGTAGTTTATCTAGTTTATCTATCTGTTCCTTCTATACTGTACGTTATATAGCGACTGGCTTTAACATATCATGTAGCTAGATCGACCGACTGTCAGTAGCTTGATATAGTAGTTTATCTGTTACTAGCAGTTCTTCTGATACGCTTCAGCTCCTTCAGTTTACGATTTTTAAAGCTTTTCCTTGATAGGCAAGGCTGTATCACCCGAACTAAGAATTTTGCGTTGTATTGACTGCTAGAAAGTGCTTGTTATACACGCGATGTGCTTTTCACTGCTAGTGCTAGAAAATGCTTGCTATACCGTATCACTATAACCAGGCTAATGTTTCGTGTAGATTGATGGACAACAAATTTGTTTGTGACTGTAATTTCTGAAATTTGAATAATTCTTTCAATCTGGCTCAATAAGATGAAGTTCAAGATGCTTTCCTGCGGGTTAACTTTTCAAAATTGGTGCCCTAGTATCTTCAATGCTTGAGTGTTGTCTGTTCTCTCTCTTTACGATTTATCTTTTACGATGTATATCTTCGTAAGTAACTTTTTAGCAACCCTCACCTTCGTCATTAATCAACAGGATGTTAAGTTATTAAAGCAACAGTTACTTTATTTAGAATATTTCTTTGCATATACTGCAATAATGCAACGTTAGCTTGATTTTCCACTCACCTCACCTTCCTGTGGTCCAGTTTGGAAAGTAAAGATGGATGCATCCAAGAGTTCAAAACAAAACGTTTCCTCATGGATAAGTAATGCTCTGTATAAATTCCACTAAATATGATGCTCTATGTGCTGTTTCTTATATATCTTCGAACTTGTTTTTCCTTGCATAGAACTTTAGCCTGTAGGTCTTACTATTTCTATATACTTGTCTCTTGCAAATTTTCTCTTCGTCTTGGCAGCCTGGGTATATCCGTTATGACTTTTGTTTACTTCACTCCTCATCGCATCACAGTCTGGTTATTTCATCTAAATACTTTCTTATGTTTATCTGATGCTAAGCTTGGCTTTGATCAACCAAAATCCAATTATTTCTTCTCCGTCTGTTGTAAGATCAAACTTGTCTTTGGCAGTAAAAGAAGATTTGCTGATATTCCACCGATGATCCTTCTCAGATCAACAGATTAATGTTTCCTGAAGTATGTTGAGAGTTGCACCACCATCAGATCGTGTACATGCACTGATTTCTTTGTTTTATTGATCTTTCTTGTTGATCACCGAATGAAAAAGCCTGCTACAACCAGTTCTTGCTTTGAAATGCTCTACAATCTATAGACAAAAATCTCCTCCTATCCAAGTAATACCAAACATCCAGCAGAATCTGCTAAGTAACTTTCTGTCTGATTCGCTATGATTCAGCTAACTTTATAACATTGCATTGAATTGCATACATACTTTTATCCTAAAAATAAAAATAACAGCAATAATTTACAAGCAATTTGATAAGTTAACTTGCTTGTCACCGGTACTTCGCCTATTGATCTGATATTTATTGAAATGAACTTTGGACCTCCCCTCAGACAGTGATTGGTAAACATACATATGATAGGGTGATGATGATGGTGATAATGATGGTGGTGATGATGAGGATGATGAGGATGGTGATGATGATGATGATAATGATGATGATAATGATGATAATAATGATGATGATGATGATGATGATGATGATGTTGATGATAATGATGATGATGATGATGGTGATGGTGATGATGATTATGATGATGATGATGATGATGATGATGATGATGATGATGTTGCTGATGATGATGCTGATAACAATGATGATGATCATGATGATCATGATGATGATGATATCGATGATAATGATGAGAATGACATGATGATGATGATGCTAATGATAATGATGTTGATGATGATGATGATGATGATGATGACGATGATGATGATGATGCTACTGATGACAATGATGATGATGTTGATGATATCGATGATAATGATGAGAATGACATAATGATGAGTTTTGCGTTGATGATGATTATGATGGTGATGATGATCATGTCCATGATGATGATGATGGCAATGGTGATGATGACGATGATGATGATGATGATAACAATAACAATTATGATGATCATAACGATTTTGATGATGATGATGACGATAATGATGGTGATTATTGTCCTTCGGACATTGCGATAGCATGGCCATGTTTTTCAACTATACCGAAGACATTACGCTTGTTTTTCATATCGTGGCAGTGACACTGATCAACGACCGACACCAAACCTATTTTTAGCGCTAAAATTGTCCAGTCTAGCGCATTTTGTGCGACGTTATTCATGCTATGACCACGCCTTATCATCTAGATTACATCAAGTTACGTGGGATTCCTACATCCATAAACTGTGATTTTATCACTTGTTCGTCAGTTTGATTTGTCGACTAATGAATGTCTCAGCCTAAAAATTGTAAAAAGGCCGAAGGGAGGAACAGCATTACGGCTTCGGTAAAGCTCTACTGCTTCTCTAAAAGTTTGTTAGTATGTTTATGACTGGAGTAACACTATTAGAACTACGTGAAACACGTTTCAACTTCGAAGAATGTGAAACAATGTAGTTTAGCACGATTACGTAACAAGAATCTACTTAGTACTTTCACACTTCTTTCTACTCACCACTGTATAAGTAACGAATGTTGATCACCTTTATCCAAAGAAAAACAAACTTTCCCTGCGACTTAAATGTCTTCAGAACATCCAAACTTATTCTGAATTTCTTGTTCGCTTTCTGTTATTGCAAATAACTGCAACGAAGAACAGATTTTGTGAAAAACAATGCAAATTTGACTCTGTCTTTGCGAGTCGTCTTATGAATAAACCAACAAGAAGCCTATTGTCTCAAAAAGCTTTTTTCAACAAGGGGATTTTCACAGTATCTACATGATTTAAAACCTTTTAATATTGTACTCAAGCTTGTGCGATAAGCCTTGAAAAGGGGGAACTTTTAATGTATAAGAATTATATTCCGACCGCAGTGTCCTCCCATTATTAATTTGCAACTGAGAGACCTTGTAATCCGTGTACTGTTGGACACAGTCTCCAGAGATTACAACTATTTGGCGGATTTTATTTTTGAATTCCTTTCTTCTTTCTGTGCATGTCGTTAATTATTCGTAACTATATGATGATGGTAATGATGATGCTATGATGATTATTATGATGATGATGTTGTTTCTAATATGATGATGATGAATGATGATGATGGTGATGATGATGATTGATGACGATGCTGATTATAAAGTTGATGCTGATGATGATTGTTGATGGTGATTGTGGTGATGTTGATGATGATGATGATAATGATGATGACGATGATGATGATGATGGTGATGATGGTGGTGGTGCCGCTGCTGATGATGATGATTGATGATTATGCTGATACTGAACTGAGTATTACGTCGAAAACATACGGTAATATAATCTGCATTCGCTTAGCTACATACTTAATGATACGAGACGCTTATCATGCATTTCTTCTCTTCCTTGTTGTGAACAGCTACTCAATCCTTCTTGCAAATATATCTCGCAACTATTTTGAATGAATTTCGAAGAAGAAAGTGAATACTAGTGAATTTACCAGAGAATCGTAAATCGCCCTGACTAGTCCACAGACTTGACTTGGCACGACTGGCTTCCAGCCCCGAAGCAATAGCATTCTATAGTTTATACTATCGTTAAGCAAATCTTGGAGATTGCATTATAGATGTCTATTGGCTGCAAGCAGAGCAACAGCATTTGTTTTCAAAACATCAAAACCTCTCTCGTAAACATAAGAACCAATTACTGAATTTCAGGTGGTCATGGCTTATTTCTGTAATTATCATTATTATCATTATTCCTATCATTATTCCTTTCCATTATCTTACCGTTTACTATAACCGTAAATGAAATAGCAATCTTAATAAGCTGATTAAGAAATCCAATCAGTTTAAGAAAAGCGATAATCGAAGATCTTCTTAACTGACTTAAAGCACTAATTAGCGTTGTTCTTTGCCTGACAAGATCACGCGCAACGGTCAAAATACGTGAGAAGGAAAATGCGATTTGCGTTTCAATGAAAAGAATGAATCGCTCCGAAAGGCCACCGTGCCAACACGAACGAATAGGTAAGGCGGATGTTGTGAGACGAGGATTATGAAAGGAAGAAGATAATTGCTTACAAGAGCATTTTTACAAGCAGCTACTCGCTTCCTTTATCATTCCAAAGTAATTCTGGGTCTTTGGCACTAGATAGGTCATGTCTGTGCACAAACTTGTGCCAGTTGCTAGCTATTCCTGTGGCTATCTATCTCTTTTAAGTCGTTGGCAGCTAAGAAACCTTATTTTATTCTTTGCATGATCTGCAATTTAGGCGAAGAAACTAAACATAGTTGTTTGTTAGCCAGTTGAAGTAGATCAATAGGCCCACTCAGATTGATGAAACAAAAATACCACCCCTATGGATCACGCTTTTGGACCTGGAATTACATACACTGTGCAGTGAATAGATATCGTACTGGAATTATCAAAGATGCGGAGAAAAGAATTTTAAATCAATTTGTTTGTTAGTTTTCTCGTAATTCTTATACCAGTACAGACGGTGCTATTACTGTGAAAATATGCAGTATGTGAATAGAAATCAGCCAGCATTTAAGCTGAGCAGCAACGAGAAACAAATAGACGACCAGAATAGAAAACAGTGACGTTGAAATTGAATGATTCATAAGGTTTTCTGAAGCTCATGAGCGTCTGATGAATTCTTTTTTTACACACGAATTTTCTAAGAGTTTGCCTGCACTCAGACTTGGACTCATGATCAGTGTTCGAGTCTGGGCGCAGGCTACTACGAGTATGAGCCTGTGCTTCGACGAAAATGAGAAAAATCTGAGACATGCCTTTCCAGAAACCTTAAGAATATCAACTCTGCGGGTAAAAATAAATCTTAAATTGGTTTTTGAGTTTTTGAATGAAAAAGCCAAAAAACAACGAAGAAAGCAGTCTTGTTATGATACTACAGAATCTAGTGCATCTCGCAACATTAACTGTGCAATAAATAGCTAGTACCCTCTCACTAAAATAAATGCTACCTTCTCAATAGTACTCCTAACTAAAGATTTATGAGCAGGTTTGGACCATTTCAACCTGGAAATTGGCGAAAACTTAATAGTCGACCTCAGTCAAAGTTTTCTGCTTTTTCGTAATACTTATGTGAGCTGAAGGCTTGCTTGGAGATTGCCAAACTGAGTTGGCTCATAGTCAGTAGAAATGCACGAATCGAAAACCCTCCTCATCTCACGAATGCTGGTTTTGGAAGCATTGGACTTCTTCAATAAGTGCAAGTAGATAATTGCTTATATAGTCTTAGTCTTAACCTGGTATTCTAGTACATACGTTTGAAGTATATATTCGATTCTTAGTAGAGTGAATACAGTATTTCTCTGGTGGCAGTCTTTTTATAGCTGCCACGAAATCCGTGTGCTACACTGTGCAGTGCAGCCAAGTAAGAGTAATCTGAAATCGCCTTACCTTCAGTTCATTAGGAAGCATTCACGATTAAATTATCTTCTAGGCCACCTTA
>JAADKT020224422.1:0-15743 GCA_011763395.2 Chrysaora chesapeakei
CATTTGACCATGATGCATGGCGTTTAAACATTGAATTTCCATAGAAATACTGTGAATTTCGTTATAGAACACAACGCGTTATGGTCAATGCCCCCTTGCCCCCATCGCCATCTTTTGCAAAATTGTCTATTGCGGAATTTCCTTTGCGCCACAACAAGATGAATATGGCGGCAAAACAGTGCCGGTCATTTCACAGAACATGGATGTCTGATGATGTAGATGTTCTGTGAAAAATTGAAAGCATTTAGTCAGAGCCTAAGACCAAAACAATAATAAGGGCAAAGAAAAAAGAAAAAATAGCAAATTGGCTACTAGTCTGTGTTGCAGATCTTATAAGAACTTACTATTCGAAGGATGAAGGTCTGCAACGCAGGCTATTTAACTACCACCGCATTCACACTGCGAGTTAAACCAGTTTAAATAATGTTGCGTTCTGATTGGTCAATCCAAGGAATCGAATCGATTTGATTGGTGGAAATCTAATCTGGTTTTAATAAAGCTGGTTTAGACGTGTCACTGTGAAAGCAGTACAAATCTGGTTAGACACCGCATATGTATGCGGAGGAAAAATTTCTTTGCTTCTGCGGAGGAGACATTGAAGACCTAAAAAAAAGAAAACTTCTTTGTCTGTTCTCCCTTCGCTGTAGAACTTTCAACATGGCGTCTAAGTCAAACTTGGGTTCTTGTTTAGTCTCTTGCATATCATAAAATTTATGTGCCCTTGCAGTGTCTAACCACCCATGATTTTACTCTTCGAGACGCGGTTTGAATCGATTAAGAAATTTGTAGCCTCCTGAAAATACGATAAAGATTTAATACCAACCACACTATTAAGATTTACTGGTTCTTTACTATTACATAAAATATTGAATGTTTAACTCACATTTGCTTCTTTGTTAGTGAGTACAGTATTTAAGGGACAAGCATTCTCATAGCACTGAGATTAAACAAGCTAAAGTAAAAATTAATCGGCCTTCTGTACGTCTTTTGTGTCTCTATATAGCAAGCTCAGAAGTTTTATTTAAAAAGTATAAATTAACGTTTTAAAACAAGTAATATGGCTCTAAATTCATTAGTGTAATTCTAACTGATTTGTATAAGATTTGCTATTGCTACGATTTCGTCTTTTATCACAAGTTGTATTTGCTTGCTACTGTTGGTTAATAAGGCAGGAATCTAAAAATCCAAAATAATTTAAGAAAAACCCTGGAACTTGTGGGAACAGCTAGATTTAAGCCTGTTTCACAGACCATTTTGTGCTTTAAAAAATAAACTTATCCAACTTAAAAATCTAAGTACTGTCCATTGTTACTGGCAGTAGGGGCCACTAGGTGCAGGGCTTCTACGGCTATTTCATACCATTTTCGAAACGGTGTGAAACCGGAAAGGAAAGCAGTGTATGCATTCACGAGGTCGAAAAAAATGCTTACATTCACTCCAAGTTCGCTCAAATAGCTGATTTGTCCCTGCTTGGTCTTCTCTTCGGACGCCGTTTTATCCAGTGGAGCTCAAATCCTGATTCGTCATACAACAACCTAGATAAATGTTTGCAGTGGAGGATGTGCATTGATTTGGAACTCGTGGGGGTTCTTCCAGAAAAATAAGCAGATAAGCCTCCGTGGGGTCAAAAAGTAGACATGAATGGATACCCACAGACATCGGAATGTATACGAAAAACGACAAAAAGATACCCGAAAGATACCCCTAATCGGCAAAAATCCTTGCCTAATGAGCAGCTCATATATACCCATCCGCACTATTGAAGAAAGCTCCGGGGATTTGGAGAGCTTTTTGAGTACAATTGTAGGGGGTGTTAATTATTATTATTATTATTATTATTATTATTAATTTATTTAAAGTAGGTACTACGAAACAATAGCTAATAGCTAACATAGCTAATTGAAACCTACTACTAGGTACAAAGACAAAAAATTTTACAAAAAATTTACTCAAGGTTTACAAAAATAAGAAAATCTGTAATTAAGTCAAGAAACCAACTTGCGGTACATAGTTTGCAATTGCATGTTTCACCTTTCCAGTTTTTAATGTGTTTTTAAAATTTGCAAATAGTTTCAGAAGCTTTGACCTCATTCGCAATCGTGTTCCACAAAAAGCTCCCTATGTAAGATAGACTTTGTTTTCCGTAGGCAACAGTTTTACACTTGGGCACAGTTTTATACTTGGGTTTAGTAATGCATGGGTATCTCTGAGAATGTGGCATCTTTGATTTTGCATTTTTCTTTCTCATGTGGATTCAGAGGCGAGCTCATCCAGAGCAATGCAAGTTAACTAGAGGAACTGCCTGGATTAGCTTCGATACGATCGAGCAATAATTTAACGTTTCGGTTTCCACAGAATCGGTTCCCGAAACGGTTACACTGAATACAAGCGCAACATTTTGAGCTGACGCGACGCTTGCACTGCAGTTGCTTGCCGATCTGACCCGAGGGGGTACTTCCATTGTTCGTTATACTAGACGTGCCGCCCAAATGGGGTACTTTTTCAGCGCAAATTTCCCTACATATGGGTTTATTTTTCGTAAAGAATTTCTACACATGGGTACTAAAATATACAAAGACATTTAGACATGCATTGTCTTGAAAAGCCTGATAAAAAGTGCGTTGTAGTTCAGCGCAAAGGCCTTTTCGCCGCATTTAGAGTTGACTCAGACGTTAAATTGGGTTCAAATATTTGAGATATTGGTACAAATGGGTAAAAAATTTCGTTGTTCTTTCTATACATGGGTACCACGAGTAACAGAATTTATCGGTAGACATGGGTGGGTTTGGAAAAACTGGGCGGCACGTCTAGTCTCTTGAACAATGAAGTACCCCCTGGGCGATCTGATTCAGTGCGTTTACCGACGAGGAGGCAGAACCATGCTGGCTGGTCAAGTTTCCTTCTGCTTCTAATAAAACAGAGAGATTCGGCAGGTTCGGCAGTTGTTTGGATCTAGGAAATGCCGTGTAAGCGCAATTTTCCTCAGTGGAGAAAACGAGTTCTGGATTCGACAAAAATTTATCCAACGTCTCTCCTATAAAGATGCCCCCAGAGGGGGGTGCGAACTCACGCAATCACGTGCAATTTTTGAACGATTCGCATAATCACGCACGATAAAACTTCATTTTCATGTGCATGCAACTTCAGATGTTTCTCCCCGATATTAATGCAAGACTTAAGCATGATTAAAGTTCAAGGTTCCTTAACTTAAGTTTAAAGGATTGGCTTTGATTCTTTCCACGACAAGTTTGTTACTGGGTGGGACCACAGAAAATTAAGATATTGGGGGCTTATCAATTTGTTACATGCGCGAATCTGCGCCTTGTGAAAGATATGTGAATGCTCGATTGATAAAAGGACCAAATAACTGTCCTTCTTGCACCAATAAAGCAATCACGCAATTATGTCCCAAATGTGTAAATCGCGAAATCACGAGCCGTACCAACACACTTCGTGCGACACGCAGGGGGCTTAGATTCACGTATTCACGCGCAAAAATTTGCGTTTCACGAAATCACGCATGAAAAATTGTCCGATAACGCATCACGCAGAACCGCTTGGGGGCCTCTGTAAACAGGGCTATTCTATTCTTTTCTACAGAAATATTGTCCACATACAAGAAAGATTCTGACAGGGTAACGTGAGGCAAGGGCTTTCCGTGTTCTGGCAGTAAGACAGAAGGGAACAGCGCCTGGAACTAGTGTTTCTATTTAATCAGAACCTCTGCCGCGTTGGAGGCCAGTTGAGTTGCAGGAGCAGAAGTGGCATGGCAAGTAAAGTAAAAAATTGAGTTCCGAAGAAGACCTTTTTTCTTTTCTTCCTGAAATTGTTTCCTATACTTTAATACTTTGTGGGTGTGTTGGCTCGAATTATGAAATAGGGCCAGTACAGGAGAGAAGTCACAGACACGGAGGTTAAACCTTGTGCCGAAAGTTTCTTGATGATACGGAGAAGGGAAGATTATAGGAACTAGACTTGGGGGTTGGGGTTGGGTTTTTCCACATGGTGGTTGAAATTTTGTTTGGTGTACCTTGAAAGTCTCGTATCTGTATTGAGGCTAACAAAGGGAAGCGAGCGAAATAATCATGGCGACCTTGGAAAGCGCAGAACATCTCTCAACTTCACCAGAAAAAGCGATCAAAATCCTCGAATCTATCGGTAAAGCATATAGCTTGATTGTTTCCTAACTTATGATTGTTTATCTTAATTATATAGCAGTGATGATTGGAAGGCGTAAAAGGCAAAATCAATCGAGAAGCAGAAAAAAAGCCGACGGCCTAGGCATGACCCATCATTATAAATCTGTACAACAAAAGACCTTTTTCAAGGCCCCGGATTGGAAAGGGGGCTTCTGTTCAATTTTTTTTTTTCAATCTCGGTCGTCAGAGAATGCAATCCTTTCAAAAATATATAGAGACCAGCCGTGTAGAGTTCATATTATCTGGGCATTTGGCTTTTTTTGGCTTTTTTGTACTTTTATTTTATGCCCAGATGGAATGGAAGTCATCTACAGACAGAGTACAGTTCAGCTTTTTAAGCCTATATTTTGCAATCTGTTTTTCAATGTACAAAAATATCATTATTTTATTTGAGATTAACCCTTTTGTGTTAGAAAATAGATTTTCAAGATATAAGACCTTTTCAGTGACTTGAAAAAATTGTTTTTTGTTAGCGGTACTCAATGTCAGAGTTTCCGTACAGTTTGTTATTTGAAAAAAGAATACAAAAAAGCTGCATTTGTAGCACTTCTTCAGTTTTTGGAATAAATAAATTTCTGAGGGGTGTTATCTTTTTTAAGCAGTGCCAAATAAGACACTGTCTAAGACACATTGAGTTTTGCTCTATCACCTTTTTCACAGACCTTCCCGACTTCCAAAGTTTCTTTTTGAGCTCTCTTCATTCTCAAGAAACTCTCACAAGCAGCCAGCTTGCCACAACATGGAATATAGTTTTTCAATTATCCTGCCTTCCTTTGAATTGATGTTCTTGAGTGTCCTATGTTTAAAACAATTTTTAAAGTTAAAATGTAGTTATTCAGAATTGTACTTGAATATTTGCAGTCTGCTTCATCATTAAATAATAAGATTCAAACATTGTTTGCCATCTTTGTTTAGACACAGATAATTATTCTTAATTTTATTGTCTGTAGTGCAACGAGATGCAGATGCAAATAATGAAGAAGCTTTGAAGGAGCAAGAAACAGCTATTTTGAAACTTGGACATCTTTACTCCAAGCATGGCAAAGCAGATGGTATGTGTAATTGGCATATGCTAGGGTGCATTTCAGGTATATCTGGCAAGAAGGTTACGCCAGTAACATTTACATCTATGCCAGAAAACAACAGAAATTGTTATTTTTGGACATTTTATGCCAATTTCTATTGTTTTTTAAGAAACTCCCACCAATTATGCTAAGAAAATTGTTTCTACACACCAAAGATGTTCGGCATAAGTACATGGAATGCAGCCTGATTGATCAAGCTGTGGCTGCATACAAATATGGTTTTAAAATTTTAATTCATGTTTGCATGCATATGCTTTGTATTAGAGAAAGTGACATGTTTCTATTTAGCACCATATTTTTATTACAGTGTAGCCATTCCCAACTTTTTCTCCATTGGGCTTTTGTTTTACTAAGGGTCACAAATCCCTCCACGTGCTACTTTTATTAACCAGTATCATAAAGTTATATTAATCTTCATATTGTCTTTCTAGAATTGAGCAATCTTGTGAAAGTGACAAGGCCATTTCTAAAATGCATCTCAAAAGCCAAAGCAGCAAAATTGGTTAGAGATCTTGTTGATCTCTTCTTAGAGATTGATGTGGAGTCAAATAATGCTGCAGTATGTCTGTTTTTCAACACTATTTCTCATATCCTATTTGCTTTTGCAATGATTGCCCCCATCCCAGCCAATTCACTGTCGCTGTATAATTCATTGAAAGCTCAATGATCTTTTTTGAAATAGTGTGTTTTCCCTAATCGGCTCCCCTCTTCAATGAATGCCCCTTCCAAATGAGTGCCCCTCTCTAATGATTGCCCCTCTCCAATGAGTACCCCTCTCTATTGATTGCCCTTCTCTAATGAGTACCCCTCTCTACTGATTGCCCCTCTCCAATGAGTACCCCTCTCTATTGATTGCCCTTCTCCAATGAGTACCTCTCTCTATTGATTGCCCCTCTCCAATGAGTACCCCTCTCTATTGATTGCCCTTCTCTAATGAGTACCCCTCTCTACTGATTGCCCCTCTCCAATGAGTACCCCTCTCTACTGATTGTCCCCCTGCAATGAGTACCCCTCTCTATTGATTGCCCCTCTCCAATTAGTACCCCTCTCTACTGATTGCTCCCTTGAATGAGTACTCCTCTCTTTTGTTTGCCCCTCTCCAATGAGTGCCTTCTCTCTGAGACCAAAAATTTAATGGACCTCCTCCTGAAATATATTCGAGAGAATACAGTGAACATCCCTATTTCTAGATTGGGTGTATTTTGTCCAAGGACTAGACTTATTAGTAATAGCTGTTAAACTTATGGTAAGCTTGTTTTGGGGTGCAAGGTTTGACTCAAGCAAAGAACTCCAACAGAGATTGGTCTTAGAATGTGCTATATGAGTCTGGCTTATACTAGTTTGGCTGTATATACATTTTATGTTGCTTTTCTAGGTTCAGCTTTGTGTAGAATGCATTGACTGGGCAAAGGAAGAAAAGCGGTCTTTCCTTAGGCAAGCATTAGAGGTAAGTGTAATTAAACTTGATTTAATTTCTTACATCAGTTGCTTTAACAGCATTGGAATTTCCAAGGATTTGAGTCTATACTGTGATTAATAGAACTATATTGTCCTTTTTTAGGCACGATTGATTGCTCTCTACTTTGACACTCATGCTTACAACGAAGCTCTACAACTTTGTAAGATATTGCTTTTTTATTTCTTTCATTTCATATTGATTTTCTTGTATTGTGTCTCTTTGTTTTCAGATCAAACAAATAATCATTCTAAGAGCCGTACACAACTTCAAAATCGTAGTATATTGATAGGGGGTAATAGGGGGTATTTTTCTCCTTGGATTCTCGTGCATTCTTAACTGTTAATTCTATTGGTTTCAGGAATTCCTTGGAAATCCTTTTATTTCAACAGGAATCTCGTACGCGTTTTTGAAGAGTGAATTATCCCATGGTATAAAGCAGAAGCATTTTCGAACATGCTTAAAGTGCTGTCTTTCTGATACTTCACTTTTAAGAAATACCGTAAATCTTTGAATAAGCCCTCGGGGCCTTATTTGCAAAAATGAATTTTATGGTAGGGGCTTATTCGACGGGAGGGCTTTTTCGAGGGGAGGGCTAATTTTAAAGATCAATGGTTCCAGTGTGTTGCGGAAAGAATAGCAGAGAGAAAAATCTTTAATTTTTTCTCAAAACCAGCTGTTTGCCAACAGCCAATGGCTTATTATTGGTTTAATTGATAGTAAAACATATCAAGACTAGCTTTCTCAGTATTTTGTTGAAAGATGAATTATAGACAGAAACAAATTCACAAATTCTTCGAATAATTCCCCATGAGGTTTTATTCGAGGGGAGGGCTTATTTGCAAAAGTTAATTCTTAAGTGGGGGCTTATTCGAAGGGAGGGCTTATTCGAAGATTTACGGTACTGAGTGAAGGTGAGAATTTCCTACTGCCAGTGCTAAAAACTTGTGTCAGTGATTGGTTCAAGGTATCTGGCTGAGCAGAGTTATCGTTTTGTTTAAGGACTTTGAATCATATCGATACCAAACGCCCGGTTTTGTATTGACAGAGCTTTTTTTTTTCAAATGGGACTCTTTCACTAATTTGCATCTCGCTGTGTCCTGTGCGCTTATTGGTTGGTATAATAGTATTCCGATCCAGCTGCAGATTTCTGTAGGGCCTTTTTGGTCCACATCTGCTGGTACTAGTTTCACTTTTGGAGTATTTCTAAAGTGTCGTAGTCTACTCAGGGATGAGTGTTCTATATTCTAATAAGACTTTGCAATAGGGATGGTGCGCCGCGGTTTTCATAGCATTCAACTCGCAATCAGCCTGTTGTTGTTTCGAATCTTGCCGGGACCACATTTTGCAAGTCTAATTCTAGGTGGTGTGGCCGAGTTGTCAAGGCGTTCGGCTCACGATCGCAAGGTCGTGGGTTCGAGTCTCGTCGGGACCACTTTCCACAAGCCTATAGTCAACTCAGCTGTCCATCCTTCCGAGGTTGGTAAATGAGTACCCAAAGTATTCGTTCTAGAATATCAGTCTGGGAGCACAAGCTGCAGGTCCACATCAGCTGTATGGCTGCCAGAACCCCTGACCTGCATTAACAAATAAAGATTGCTTGCCTGCTTGCTTGCTACTCAGCTGTCATCCCTTTCGGGGTCGATACCCAGAGTATTCGGTCTAGAGTATCAGTAAATAGGGCAAATAAGTAAATAGGGTAATTAGCTTCAGGTCAACATCAACTTAATAGCTGCCTGAACCCCTTGTCTCCGTTAAAAAATAAAGATCGCTTGACTGCAGGAAACAGTAGAAACATTTTCGAACATACTAAGCTTTTTTCATCTGACGCTCCTTTGTAAAAACGCCAGAAACAGACCGAAACAGTTGAATCTGATTTTGAGAATTTTGAGAACTGAGAAGTTATTCCAAGGTGCGGATCGAAAAGCCCCAATCAGAAAGTGGCGCAGCGTTAGCATTGTGTTTTGAGCACCAATCAGTTTGCTGGATACAGCGAGGAAGACCAATAGGATTGATTGAAGGAGTCGCTTGTTTGCTTGTCTCTTTTCCGCTGTAACACTGTAACACTGTAATTGAAAAATTTATATCCAAATGCGGATCAAAAAGCATCATTCAGAAAGTGGCGCAGGGTTGGCATTGTGTTTTGAGCACCAATCAGCTTGCTGGATACAGCGAGGAAGACCAATAGGATTAATTGAAGGAGTCGCTTGTTTGCTTGTCTCTTTTCCACTGTAACACTATAACACTATAATTCAAAAATGTATATCCAAATGCGGATCAAAAGCACCATTCAGAAAGTGGCGCAGCGTTGGCATTGTCTTTTGAACACCAATCAGCTTGCGGGATACAGCTGGAAGACCAATAGGTTTAATTGAAGAGTCGCTTGTTTGCTCGTCTCTTTTCCACTGTAACACTATAACACTATAATTCAAAATTTTATATCCAAACGCGGATCAAAAGCACCATTCAGAAAGTGGCGCAGCGTTGGCATTGTGTTTTGAGCACCAATCAGCTTGCGGGATACAGCTGGAAGACCAATAGGTTTAATTGAAGAGTCTCTTGCTTACTTGTCTCTTTTCCACTGTAACACTGTAACACTGTAATTCAAAAATTTATATCCAAATGCGGATCAAAAGCACCATTCAGAAAGTGGCGCAGCGTTGGCATTGTGTTTTGAGCACCAATCAGCTTGCTGGATACAGCGAGGAAGACCAATAGGATTAATTGAAGAGTATTTGCTTGCTTGTTTTCTTACATTTTAGCGTTAAATGTATTTATTGTCCAATTATCTAGGTGCAAGATTGCTTAGAGAATTGAAGAAGCTAGATGATAAAGCTTTGCTTGTCGAGGTTCAGCTGAATGAAAGCAAAACTTATCATGCTTTGAATAATGTTCCAAAGTCAAGGTAAAGCTCCCAAAAAGTGTTGCTTTTTTAGCTTTTTTGATTTGTTTTTGAAATATTATTTGCCGTATAGCTATATTCTGAATCTCATAGATTTTAACTTGTATTTTCAGAGCTGCGCTGACATCTGCAAGGACGACTGCCAATGCAATATATTGTCCGCCAAAACTACAGGTGAAATATTTTCCTTATTATTACCTTGTAAAACCAGGTTCCTTTTAACCTTGGTTTTCTTAAGATTTTAATTATCACGCCATTATCGCATGCTTTACGTATTTCTTTATAAGAAGCTCTTTGTAAGAAACTCAAATTCTCGAATGGCCATAAATTTGATAAACTACAGTGCTGCAAAATTTTTTACCTAAAACCTTTTCATCTCAATCTGTAAACTATCTTTGTTTACTTCCCGTGCTTCGTCTTCAACAATATGCTCAAGAAAATCTCAGGATCCAGTTAAGCATAAAAGCTATATAAACATAAAGCAATTATGATCGCACATAGGCTGTGCGGCTATGCATAAATATTTCATATAAGGCTGTTAACCATAACTAATTCATGAGCCTTAACACTAAATCATTACAATATTTAACAAGGAAATTATGTTAACTTTATTTAAGAGTCACTGCAATTAACTTATATAACAAAATGCTTACAATGCAGCGCAGAAATGCTGTTCTTCTTTAGATTGCAAAGACATTAGTCCAATTGTGTTCCAACTGCATAGTTCCAACTCAATTTGATTAGAAGAATTCAAACGACAACAACGACAACAACGACAACGACATTGCCTTCATCTGATATTGATAAATAATTGTTAGCGTTGGCATTACAGTTGTGTACGTGAGGTCCTGACTAAACTATCGGACACTGTTGGTCAAATTTCTGAAATTTGCTTGTCAAGCAAAATTATTTGCGGTTTGACCAAGTCTCAAACATTGCTTGTCCAAATGTTTTGCTTGTGACGAGCAGAAAATGTTATTGCAGTTTTTCAAAAACATAGCAAGGCAATTCTGCTTGTCAAGCAATGTTTTGCGACCTGGCAAAACGGTCAAACATAGCTAAGAAAGCAAGTCTCAGATGTTTGTTTGGTCGCTTGGTCAGAGCCGCTGTGGCGTAGCAGGGGGGAGGGGGGCAGGGAGGGGCAAGCGCCCCCGGACGCCAAGTCATAGGGGGCGCGAAATTGTAAAATTTTGTAATAAATTGAGAGATGAAAAACCAAGGTTGACTAAAAATGTGACTATTAATGGAATGTACGGGGGCGCAACATTCGTGTCTGCCCCCGGGCTTTGATTACGCTCGCTAAGCCACTGCAGAGCCGTACCTGCTGCAACCATCACCAGGTCCACTTCCCATGAAATCAAGCTTTCACCATTACGACTGTTAAGTTAATATCATTGCGCAAATAATAAATGATAATAAGAGCATGACGTAGTCATACATACTGGCTTATGCATTAGAGATTATGTTTTCTCCTTGTTCTCATATGAATATAGATTTATTATATATATATATTTAATTTATTGCGATTATTAAACAGTACGTGCAGTTACCTATTTTCTCCAATACACGCCCACGTTTCACTGCTCCTGATGCTTTTTAGATTACACAAAGCAATGGTCCAATCGTGTATTCAAATTTTTCAAGAAAATCGCCAGTATCACCAGAATTGATTGAGGTTATTGGCAGAACATCTCTCTTGACGACATTTCCTTCATCTGTTCTCCATACTCGATCATTGGTATCACAATTGCACTTAAATTGGGCAACATGGCAGGTCTTTGTTATACCACACGCGCAGCCAGTACCATTACTCGGTCCACCTCCCCAAAAGTCGAGCTTAAGACCATTGCGACCGCTTATCCAGGTATTCCAATTGTAGATAGAGCGGTAAAAAAATGTATCGTGGCATCGCCCTTTCGTAAATTGTTGGCAATGACTTGATTGGTCTATCAACGCTGTGATAACACTCATATCCAGCGAGTAGGTAAAACTGTATTTGTATGATCCCCATCCCTCATAACCACTCACAGTTGTGGCTCTTTCATTGTTATGATGCATAACCGCAAACGACGTTCCATTGGCATCTTTCATGCATTCAACGTTTACTGGGTTTTCAAAGTTTGGAGGCAGTATCCGGTAAACTGCTGTTTGAAAAGCATTGCTTTCCAAAGCTGCTTTACAGGACTTGTAAGGACCTAAGGATAACGATAATTATTAACTTGCCTGTCGGATAAGATATTGGTACGATTTCATTGCGTTTACGGGAACGGATCAGGAACGGATCCAAATGGATCTGCTTTTTTAGCATACCCAAAAAGATACGATCCGGTTTACAAGTGGAACAGATCCTTGCGTACCCGTATAACGAAAAGCCTTTCTTTGCCTTTTTTGGAACGGATTCAATCGGATCCGTTTCCATGTAACCTTGGTCTAAGTTTGAAAACATGATATATTTATGAGTTATAACTCATGATACAAAGTGTTACATAGAACCAAATTTCAAACTAAAACAAGGGACGCACAAAAATCTTAGCAACACATAGTGACTGATACGTTTACTTGCGATGATCAGAAAATATGGTAACATAAAATCACATGAATCACAATGCACCCAGTGCAGTTAGTTTCCTAAAGCTTTTGGACGTAAAGCAGCTGGTTTGGTTATAAAACATCTGTTTCGATGGCAGGTGGAAACTATATGAATTAGTATTACAAACTTCTTTATTCCGTTTCCAAAGAATTATTATTCACTAAGTAAACAAGTAGCGCCGTAATTTATTATATAATTAAGAAATAAATAACATACCTTTGGCTGCACAATTTAACAAGGTTTCGCTCGACGTAAAGCATTTCTTCTCTAGCCCACCTTTTGAAATCTGTAAAAAAAACACTCTTGAAACAAGATAGATCTAGAAAGAAAAAACAGAGAAAAACTACAAATTCTATCACAGTACGCAAAAAATACTATTACATCAAGCATAATAATAGACGTAGTTAGGCTGTTTCTTAGCCTTGGCAGTCCTTAGAGCGGTATGCATATTGAAAGGTTGCAGCTTTCGAGGCCTGTCCTTGTCGAATCCAGGACTCCACCCAGTAATTCATGTTTTATCCAAATGATTCAAAAACGGTTTAGTTTCCTACGGTAAATAGCTAACACCCAAGATCATCCAGCGAACACGAAAACCTGAGTATAAGTTATTTCTTTTCGGCTACACCTATTGGTGCATGTTCTCGCTACACGCATTTTTTGTATATGGAAGTTCGGCTAATGCTCAGTACTGAAAACTCCTTGATTGATGGCCAAATTTGAGTACTCAAAATTCGTTAGCAATTCCTTAACTTTTTACTTGTTGTTTCTTTGAAATAAACCTAGGAGTAAGGAATAACGCAATATATAGTGTACTTCTGTAATTGGCTTCAGTAAAGCTGTTGTAAAGCCCAAGTGTGCTGTCCTTCGCTGTGTTGTGGCTGAACTACATAATTGCAAAACGGATCATTCAAAGATTATACCTCTCACATTCCTTAGCAATCCCCGATCCAGTACTAGAAATTCCTTAAGCTTTTGCCTGTCCGAGCACTATCTTCCTTATACTGTAATGGCCTCCCTTGTAAAATAAAATGCGTGTATAGCAGTATGTTTCTGGCATTTCGAATTCTCAGACACCTAACCTCTAGCAAATCGGGTTGGGGCTTGAAGATCTGAAGCTTTTTGACAACTCCTCGGAAGAAGTTTACCGTTAAAAGAAACGCAGCCCCGGCCCTGTCAAACGACAAGTTATAAATGCAAAAAGGCAAGGGAAAAGGTAGTAGTTTTGCTTAAAAGAAAAGAGCACACCCTAAATAATTAGAATCGAAATGAAAGAGTTATCTGACTAAAAATTCAATTACCAAGCTACTTACCTGGTCCGGTACTCTTCTTATTTTCATCAAAGTCTTCTTGCCATTAGTGCTCGTATCTTCTTCCGAGATCGACCGAAGTAGCTCACATTTCTTACTCTTGCTGTCGTATACTTTATAATTGCAATTCTCATGACGAAGGCATTTTTGAGAGCAAGCTACTTCACTTGGTGCTTGGAAGCTAGCAAGTAAACGTCTTGAGGTAGATGCGTCTTGAGGTTGCACGGATTGAAATACCGCAGCTTTGGAATAATGGTGATGAATTTGTGTCAACGTAGTTCCGAAGAACACCAGCGTCAAGACCGCTAGGCGGAAAGCTAAGGAAACGAGCGTCATGACTCACCTTTGAGATGACAAACATGAAATGACGATTATGCAGGCAGAGACACAACCTTTGGATACATCTGCTGAGGCCTGGAACGAATGCAGCTGTCTTTTTGAGAAGCCTGGAGACAAATACAGCATCCGAATGGTGTTTTTGAAATTTCAGCGCAAGTGATGTGTATTGTTTTGTTGTTACCACAGATGTTGAAAAATATTGCTAACATGGGGACGATTATGAAAATATATTTGCGTGAAACTTTTGGAATAAATCTGTTTGGTATCCAAACAGCTCCCAAGCTGCAAGATAATTTGTATTGAAATATTAAAATATCGCATGGCTATCATTAGCAATCATCAGAATGAACCATAGCAGACGCTTCAACTTAAATGTATTGCGCGAGGCTTTACCGTAACCTCTAGCTTTCTGCTTTTTAATTGTTGCTCTGACACACTTCACCCAGTGGCGTAGCTAGGGTCCTGGTTTTGGGGGCGCTATTTGTCTTCCACGATTCCACGATCACAACTCTACGATCGTTGGACAACAATTTCAAAACTTGATTTTTATGACCATGTGGTTACCTAGACTTGCTACACAAATTCAGGGCATGAATTCCTAACTTTTGCTCACATTAAATGGAATTGAACTGAATAATTGTTCGCTTCAGTGCGAATAGTTAGTTTGAGCATCCACATCCAGCAATACAATTTAATAGCGATAGCTTCTTTAGTCTGAACATTGAGCATCCAGCAATACAATTTAGTAGCTATAGCTTGTGTATTGAGTCTAGAGGCTTCCATTTTCATTTGGATGACCATGAGCTTACAATGAACTTTACAACAAGAAAATCTTACTATCCAGCAAACATGAAAGCTATATACACAAAAAGCAATTACATCCGATCCGCATATAAGTTTTCATCAGGCTATTCATTTCTTTTGCATACAAGGTTACACCATGCATTAGCTAATACATAAACCATTACACTTAATCATTACAATATTTAACACGGATATTATTATAACTTTATTTAAGAGTCATTGCAGTTAACTAATATCACAAAATGCTTACAAGCTGCGCAGAAATGCTGTTTTTCTTAAGATTGCAAAAGCGTAAGTCCAGTAGCGTAAATGATTTCTTCACCTAGACTACCGGTGTTTCCAACAGCATTTTGATTCAAACATAGCACGGAAAGCAAATCTCAAATGTTTGAAAAACAATGTTTGGTCATTTGGCGAGTCGTACCTGCTGCAACCTCTACCATCCCCTTGCAAAGAAGTCAAACTTCTGACTGTTTAATTAATGATAGCATAAATAATAAATAATAACAAGAGCTTGACGTTGGTCATACATACTGGCTTATACTTTAGAGTTAATTAGCCCTTGCCCGTCTTGAACAACCGCCTCGCAACGACGACCGCCTCGCAACGACGACCGCCTCAAAGGACTCGGCCCATAAGAACCCCCACCTTGAAGGCATTGTGCATTTAACTTGCTGTTCATCTGAATCTAAGTCTTGTTAATCTTAATTTTAATCTTAGTCTAAAACTGCAAATTATACGGTATGTACTGGCATGTGTACTAAGCTACATGCTTCTAGAGTCAGTGCAGTTAATAAATACAAAGGTGCATTAATTAACATATATGCCTCGTTGTTCAAGGAGAATACCTTGCTGCTGTTCTCTAGATTACACAAAGCAATGGTCCAATTGTGTATTCAAATGTTTCATGGGAACTGCCAGTATCACCAGCATTGATTGAGGTTATTGGCAGAACGTCTCTCTTGACGACATTGCCTTCATCTGTTCTCCATACTTGATCATTGGTATCACAATTGCACTTATATTGGGCAACATGGCAGGTATTTGTTATACCACACGCG
>JAADKT020225533.1:0-15733 GCA_011763395.2 Chrysaora chesapeakei
CAGGTTTAATTTCTGCCTGTCCTCAGTTGACTGAAAGGCATTTTGATAACGAAAGCTCACCAGCCCCTTTAGTTGGGTATGATTAGGTGGCACAGCAAGAGGCTCATCCTTTAGATGACGATATTATTAGCCTCTTTGGTGAGCACGATATCGATCAAGATCACGATATCGATCAAGTGTTCATCGTGCTTTTCCTTCGGTGATTTCTCACCCAGATCAAGCTCATGCTGACATAATGTCCACCGAGGATGACTTTCTCGATTCTGTTGACACTACCACTTCTGTTTCAATACCAAAAGGCCCCCCTATCTCTGATCACCTTTCCAAAATTTTGAATAGTCGTTTTCAAAATGATCTAGATTCTGCGCAGCAAAAACAGATTCAGGCCAAACATCTTTTGCCTGAGAATTGCACCGAATTCTATGCTCCCCGGGGAAATCCACCTACTTGGAGCCCTCTAAAAGCTTACGTCAAATCAGCTGATCGTTCTCTTGTCATGCTACAAGAAATGCTCATTACCTCTTCTAGTGCTATTGCCACGATGCTTGAAGATATTTAAAAATTTGCAATGATAAAATTAATTTTGACTACACATCCATAGTGTCTTGTTTGATTGATGCTCTTTCGCTTATGGGGGCAGTTGCGAAAGATCTATCTTGTCGCCGTAAAGAGGCATTAAAGCCCTTTATCAGCCAAGAATATCGTGCTGTGTGTAAGGTAGCTCTGAAACTATTTGACTCATTGATATCACCGATCCTGTTATATGGCTCAGAGATATAGGCTCCATACCTAAACTATGACAACAAAGCCTGGGACAACTGTGAAATCGAAAAAGTACACAGTATGAATTCTGGGGCTGAATGGATCGACAACAAATGCACTAGTACGAGCAAAACTAGGTCGCTACCCCTTAAGTATACAGGCCAATTGTAGAGTAAATAGTTTTATAAAACATATTTTAAATGATTCTGAACCTGATGCTTTAGTCACAAGAGCTCTTAATTATGAAAACTTGATATCCAATAGAAATATAATAATGTCATATGTACATAAGCTGAATAATTAACTTCAAACTAACAGCGTATGTACTAACACAACCACTGATCTTTCGAAAAAGAAAACTAAAAGAGCACTAGAGCAATGCTACTACATAAGCTGGAGTAATTATATGGAAAATTGTTCCAAAGCGTTAACATACAAAACGCATAAAACAAAATCTACTATGAGAATTACGTTAGCATAAATAATACAAGGAAACACAGAAGGATACTCACAAAATTAAAACTGAGTGATCACTGTCTAGCCATAGAAAAAGGTGGACATTGCAATCCCTGAATAGCAAGAGAACAAAGAGCATGTGCCACATGCAAAGATGAAATTGAAAATGAAATTCACTTTGTGATGTCATGTTCCTTTTTTATCAGGGAGCGTGTAGAATTCTTTCAGAAAGTACAAGATATTTGTGCAAATTTTCAAACTATTCCAACCATCCAACTTAAGTATTTCTATTTGACGACAAATGAAGACCAATCTATTTAAAAATGTTTGCAGAGTTCTTGCACGACATCTATAACAAATGCCTTAATAGTTAAATACAGAGTAATCTTGCTGATATTGTTAATTAATTAATATAAAGTTCTTCCTTTGTTTGTTAGTTTGTTATTACTTTTAATTTTTAATTTCAATTTTTCTCTTAACTTGTATCTTAATGTTTTGACCATGTTTCTAATGATATAGCATCATACTAAAAAAAATTCTTTCACAATGAAAGGGAGGCTATAATCAGTGATAATAGACACAGTTTTTTTATAAGCAACGGCTTATAAGCTACCAAAATGTAGAAGAACTTAAACTTTAAGCAACTTATAGTAACACTGCAAAAACACCTAAGCAACATTTTAAATTTTTGATATTTTATATCACTGCAAGAAATCAAAGGTTGATCAACGTAATAGCCATTTCCATTTCCATCAACAGAGTGTTGCCCGTTAAATGAGGCATTTCATTTTCGTTGAGGGGTTTCCGTTTGACTTTCTATACAAAATCCTGGTTTCTTTATGGTAACAATTACACGGTACTTATTTGACTGATGTTATTTATAGTATTTCTTTGCTGTATATTAACTAGGTTTTCTAGGGTTATGTTACATAAAAAGCTATAGGATCATTCCAAATTTTGCTGTTTTCTAGCCTCTATACTATTCTTAAGGCAAAAATAATATAGAGCTAAAATTAAGCAACTAAACTAAGCAAATTTTGCTACTAGAAGGTTGCCATAAGAGGTTCGGAAATAAGCAACTTTTTTAACCCGACCCGAGTGAAGTTGCTAAGTGTAGAAAATCTGTGTTTACTGATTGATCAGTTTGAGTCCGATCGCAGGCTACAGCATTTAACAGAAATTCTAAACCATTGGAGTCTGCAGCTAAAGCTTAACATTTTTTAATCATATCATATAAAATGAAAATAATACCACTCTTATTATTTTGCTTTACAATACTATCCATTTTGTTTCAGCAGCAATTGTGAGTGAAATAAAAAATACATTTTGTTTTTCAGAAAAATTAAATGTCTGTTATCAAGCAAACTCGTGTGCTTTCATAAATGAGACAAGATCATCAAACACACTATTCGATTATCTTCTCCAAGCACATGATGGATTCATGCAAGGTCCCATCAGTGCTGGCCTTTCAAAAGCAAGGGCAAAAATATTGTGCTCTTCGAACCAGGATATACCCAAAAGGTAGAGAAGTTTTTTCTTATATCTTGTATAAATTCTTAGTAAATGATGCTGATCACAGGGAAACATGATTACACCTGAGCAGTTCAACCTGTCTTAAGATGCGGTTACACAGGCAAATTTTGTTCAGATTTTCATAAGATTTTATCATAATTTTCATAAGATCCCTGTGCATATATGGTGCAAAATAAGTGCTTTTATTATTATTATTTTCTTCCCTTCACACAATATGATGAAAAAACTGACTGTCCAAACACCTTTGGCTGACGTCTGATGTCGTATTTCGACAATGAATTTCAATGTTTTAAGCACCCGTCAGATTTGCTGAGCAAAAATTGTGTTTTTTAATTTAATTAAAATTGCTTCTGGTATGCTCTTTTATTGATCCTCGATCCTGGTCTTTTGTATTTGCGAACAACAGACTCCGAGTCCCTGTTCTTTTCCATTGCAGACATTCCTTCCATTCTAAAGGCTTTACTTTACCTCCCATACAAGATGCAATATTCCACTAGAATTTGCCCAGAATTCTTTGTAAACCTTGGCCCAATCAAATGGAATTGGCGTTTGCACCTGTGACCCGTAAATTACCACATTTTATGCACCCGTGGAAGTGAATTAGCCAATCACTGTGCTGATCCATGGGTGCAAAAATATGGCAGGCGCACCCGTGAATGTCAAAAATACCAAAACATGAAAGTGAACCGATGATTTGGGGGATTTTAGTTGCTTTCAGAGTGCAAATTGAGGATGGACAGCGGGATCTTGTAGCTAAGTAGGAGGTTTTCCATGACGAATTTTTTTCATACAGGGGGTAGTTTTTACAGAAACAAGAACAGCCACTTGGTTGTTAGTTGTCTTTAATTCAATTTTGTGATATGTTTTGGGTGTCTTCTGGTTATAGTCGTTATGGTTAATGTGGAATTATTGCTAAAGGAACTTTCTTGCATAATTGAAAGCAAGACTCTTCAAAATGAGAAAGGAAAGAAACTCGAAGAGATGAAAAGTGTGTTCTGTTGGGAATTAGACATTAAAATATTAACACTTAAAACGAATGGGATTGGAAAGGGAGAAAAAAGGAGAATAAATTCTTGTGTATTTTCTGAGCTTCAGTTTCCTAACAGTGAAGAAGACAGGAGCAGAGGAAGAATACCAGCAAGGTAGGGACGACATTAATTTCAGCATAAACATTTTGGTTTAAATGAGAATCTAAACCAATGGAAGTACAGTTAAAAAGAATATTATGGGCCTATTATATGATTCAATGTTACCGAAATTGGTATTGAAATAGGTATTTAAAGACTTTTTTTGAAAGTGAAATATCTCAAATTTTTGGGGGTCTCCACTGGTCTCCACCATGATTTAGTTCCTTTATAAATTCAGTTTGGTTTGGCTCTTTTGATTTTATAAATAAAAGCTATAGTCGTCCTGATAATATTTTACTGTGCGCAGCAAATAACAGACAGTGTATATTTACTGTCAAAGAATGTTGATCGTCAAGTGAAGAGGAAGTGACGATTAGGGTTAGATCTTACAAAGGTTCCAACACCTGTTTACTTTGACAAGTACCAGATCCTCATTGAAATGTAAAAAATTTTTTGTGTTATGGGGTCCAACAAGACCACACTCTTTCTCACTCAAAGATTTATCTGAAACCCTGTTTTCTTGACTAACAACGCTTTGATACACGTGACCTTGAGAAAGGGCAAGAGAAAGAACTGTCGTGTATGTGCCTGGCAATAAATGAAAGTACAGATCCAGACATGAAGCTGGAATAAAACTGAAGTTTTATCACATAAAAAACGCTAATAGAATTAACTGGTGCCTAGACAAGCTACACCAGTCCTTCGTTTTTGCTGTTGCTGTTGTTGAAATAGTTGCTATTGTTGTTAATCAGGCCCCCTATCATTTCTAATTAGCAATGCAAAGCTTACGCTTGTGCAATGAGTCTAGCTTGTATGTTAATTGTTTAAGTCTATCAATTCTAACTTGGATACATCTGACTAATGCGTGCCAATGGTCCTGCTTAATTTAGGGATGTTCTTTCTTTAATGTAACCATACTTTATTACTCACTTTCTAGCACAACAAATTAAAGGTACCCATTAGCCATGTTTGAAGAATGAGATCATGCCTATTATATGATTATGAGACAGCCATGAACAGAATAGAATTGCCATTAATTTCAACCCAGTTGCCGCTTGTTCACTCTGTTTCCCACTGAATCCAGCTTCATCCCCTCTGTAGCTGTCTTTCTTCCAAATCCACCTTCATTTCCCACTGACAGCCACCTGAACCCCCTTGTTTTCACCTGTTTGCAGTGATTTTCAATCGATTTCGGCTTTTTGCTTTTACTCTTTCCCATTCGTTCCCGTCTTCATACTACTGATTCCCGCTGTTTCCTACTCATTCCTGATCATTTCTGACTTTGTTCCTTGTTTCAGCTTTTAGAGATACTTGTAAAATTGCTTTTGCGCAAATGGCTTTTGATTGAGTCGTAAACAAATTAAGGCAGAACAAAAGAATCATGATGCGTTGAATGCAAACCAAACACTTCAAAATCGAGAGAAACTCAAACATCTGATCAACTTGAAACACCAAAAGCATTTGGAAAAATACGGCAAAAACTACCTAGGCAGAAAAAGCTTCGTTCAAAACAAGAATCACGTTTCTACATGAAACAGAGCAGGAGCATTTCATGTTTAATAGTTTAGAAGGCTCAGTACGGGATGGTGGAACAATGAGCAACTTATTGTTTTTTACAATTGTTTTCATTTTCTTCACAGAGAATAGAAATGCCTATCTTTTGTTACAAGATATTTTGTTTCAACATTCCAGATTCCTAGGTATCTATCTATCTAGGTCTATTTCTTCCAGTTTGCCGAAAACCCCTGCATAGTGTTTGAATTCTTCAAACATAAAAATGGCAATAGCTCTCTGGTTGGTGATGAATCTGTATCGAAAATTTTGTGTGGCATCACAACTATTAAATTATATGGAAATGGCAATTTTTTTGAGTCACATCCATTTATTGAATTTCAACATAGTTGTGGAGCATTGAAAGTGGAGCTCCAACAACATTGAAAGTGCTTTTCGTAACTGTGTCTCTGGTCCAGCTATTGAAGCTTTCAAAAACCATGAACACGAGTCTCTTGCTGCTGCAGAAGCTTCCTATGTTGTTAAGGATTTTTCGTTTTCTTCGTTTTTTGCATTCCCAGCACTTTCAATGCCATTGAGATGCCCATTGAATCGTATTTTCCAATCCGTACCACTGGTGAGCGCAGTGAGCTGGAATTTGAGAACAAGAACAGAAAAGAAATTTTGTTTAACAGAACAGTCCTTCCCAGAAAAAGTCCACCTTCCAAATCTGTGGAAAATTCATCTTTTTGGTGTGCTCTTGCACCTGTTGATTTCATCAAGACCAGAAAGATTCCAGAAACAAAAATAATTACCTTCCTCTTCTCCTTCCTGATGATTTTCATCATTCTGGAACCCAACTTCCCATGATATCACCAAAATATGGAACCGACAGCACCTACGAACGTTGTAAGTTGTGAAGAATCTTCTGTTCCAACCTTTTCATAATATTCATCCACTGTAAGCTCAACCAGGGCAAAAGCTGTCTCCAAGCGCAGACCACTTACTCTAGATGCCTTTGCTAATAAAAAAAGTAAAGAGGACACAATTCCTAGGGCGAAAAAAACAAGCATCTTCATTTGTTGTTGTTTCTTCGGCATGTGACTCAGAAAATGTTGATAAAACTGTTGAACCAACTCTTAATTGCAGTGAGCTTGAAGTTGATTGCAGTGAAGTAGTACCATTAAGTTCCTGTAATTTCGAAAATGACATTCGGGACTTTTTTCAACGTGTTTCCTCTCTTTCTGACAAAGATAAGTACAACCTTCTTTGTAATATTTGGAAATCACCAAGTGATTTCAAATTTCCACCACATTCCTCTGGTCCTTGGTTTCGATACTCTTGGCTGCAGTTGCATGCCTGGCTAGCTTATTCTCGAAAGTTGGATGGTGCATTCTGTGTCAATTGTGTTTCTTTAGGTGGTGAAAACTCTCACAATGCTTTGAAGCCGAGATTCCTCTATAAGGAACCTTATAATGCCTGGTCTAAGGCTGTACAAAAGTTTAATGATCACGATGAAAGATTGCAAATCCATAAGACTGCAACACAGTGAATAACTGCATTTCATCTTTCAATGGAGAAGCAGGCAGCTTCTGTTGATGTTCAGCTAAACAAACTTGTTTCAAAGCAAGTTTTGACTAATTGTGAAAAAGCTTAAGCCAATTGTCAAAGCAATCCTTCTCTGCACAAAGCAAACCATTCCTTTGAGAGGCCGCAGAGATGATGCAAAGTTCCTTGAAAAAGATTCAAATAAGCCTGGCAATCTACAAGCGATTCTCAAGTACTTGGCCGAGAATGGAAATAATGCTCTTTTCCAAGATCACCTTACAAGGGCAGCAAAGAATGCAACACATGGATCTAAAACAATGCAAGAGGAACTAGATTCGGCTTTGTGGTGAAAGTGTAGTGAAAACCCTTGTAGATTAAATCGAAGATGGCAAATTCTTTTCCATCTTAACAGATGAGGCAGCTGACATCAGCAAGAAAGAACAAATGTGAATAGTTATTTGGTTTGTCAACAAAGAATGTAACATTCGCAAAGAATTCTTAGGATTCTAGCATTGCCAGGAAGGACTCTCTGGGAAAATGATTTCCAAAATAATAGAGAAAGCTGTTTCCAAACTAGGCTTAAAAATAGAACTCTGCAGAGGACAAGGGTACGATGGTGCCAGAAACAAGCTAGTAAATGTTCAGGAGCTGCTGAAACTATTAAAGGAGTTTACCCAAAGGCACTATATGTGCATTGCCGTTCATATGTCCTGAATTTATGCGTTGCCTCAGCTGGTAAGATTCAGATGGTTGGAAATATGATGGGTCAGGTTCAAGTTGTTTAAGAATTTTCTAATGTGCATCTATAGCGATTTGCACTATTTTGTGACAAAATCGGGTCCTTATTACCTTGTTCAGGGCATAGCCACTTGATAGACATATGTCGCACAAGATGGGTGGCCAGAATCGATGGCTCTTCATCGAGCTCTACCAAGCAATCATTAAAGTATTAGCTGATGTAAAAGATAAGGTTGATGGAATGTGAAATTCAGATTCGTGTAGAGATGCCTGTGGCTTTTTTCACAGCACTACAGCATTTAGCTTTCTGATAACACTTGTTGTTGTCTATTGCTGTCTTGCATTAACCAGGCCTTTGACTAAACAGCTGCAATGTATTGATTATAACCTTGTCAAATGTGTTGAAAAGGTGAATCTTCTTTTTGTGATGCTAGCAAAATGACGGCAAAATATTAATGCAAATCAGAAAAATTGGTTTGAAGAGGCTGTAGCTTTAGCTCAGACAGCTGGGACTGCTCCATCCATGCCTAGAACCATAGGGAGGCAGATTAATCGCCCAAATGTTCCTGCTGCGACACCATCAGATTATTATCAGAGAAACCTCTCCATTCCATTTCTTGATCATCTTAGCACTGAGATTTCACATTGCTTTTCTAACACAAATCTTGCATTGCTTGGTGCATTTCATACTTTGCATGCACGTGTTGTTTGTCAGCAAGACTGGCAAACAGAGTTGAAGCCGTTTCTTCTATTTTGTGACGATGATCTTCCTGAATGGAATTAGAAATGTGGCAAGAATTCTGGCAAAATTACGAAGGAACCCCACCTTCGTCTGTGCAGTCTCTACTGCCAATGATTGATCAATTAACATTTCATAATTTGTACACTGCCTTCCACATTCTAGCAACGATGCCAGTCACCACATGTTCATGTGAGAGGTCCATTTCTGCTCTACGTTATTTAAAACATATCTTCGAAGCAAAATGAGGCAAGAGACATTTAATTCACTTGCTTTGCTACACCATGACATATAATAGACAAATTCGCTCAAAAGCATCCACGCAGAATGTAACTCATCGACATTTTGAATACTGATCCGACAAATTAAGCGACTACTTTTGTTATTATTTATTAAGTATCTTGTATAAAAAACATGCTACTTTCACCTTTTCAAGAGCATTTGTTGAATTGATTATGTTTGCAGTTGAAATTGTTTTGAAATTGATGTTGAGAGGTTGAGCCGGACAACATTACTAATTCTTTACCATGTTTGTTATTTATGTTAGCTTTATAAATTACATTAATGTTACATTAATGTTGTTGTTATGCTATGGTTTCCAACCTACGGATCTGAAAACAAACTTATACAATTGAAACGCCTGTGGTTGTTGCTGCTGTATACACTCAAATAACATGCTTGAGGGCTATTCCCCTACACATTCTCTTGGCGCCCAACTTCGCACAAGGGAACGCAATTTCAAGATAGAATAGAATTAATAATTACAGGGGACTTACCTGTAAGTTGAATTTCGATTGTAATTCTGAGTCATTAGCCAGGAGTGAAGGAGTTGTACGCCCTCCGATATAAATCACTATTATTTCAATTTAGGCAAAGTTATTAAAGTTCCCAAACCGGACCCCCTCACTCCTATTTTTTCGAGACTGTTGCATTACTTGGAAGTCTGGTTTGCTACAGCGATGCGCTCTTGTACAACTACGTAATGACGTAGACGATAACGAAAGGGCGTGGTCCGAAAGAAAAATTAGGTCTAAGTTTTGCCCCTCTCAGATTTTGGGCTGGATCCGCCGCTGTTGTAATTTACGTAAATTATGTAATTATGTAATTTATTGTAAATTAAGAAAAGTTGGACCATGTCATGTTATTAGAAATTGGTCTAGCCAAGATTACCACTTTGTCAATTTGTCCAGTGAGCCAACCGTACTATTTAAAATAAACTGGTTAGACCTCTATGCAAAATTTGGCCAAGAACCTGCCTCTATGACTACAAAAAATGCATGGGTAACTTTTAAAATTCCTCTTTCAATGGGATGAAAAATTTGGAGCACATGAAAACAAATTATTGCAAACAGAGCTTCCACTCTTGGCTCAGCAGCACCAGGTTATTAAATGTTTAATAACTGAATAAAATTAACTGAAATGTTTGGATACACAGAGGGTGGTAAAGGGTATTTCAGGAAAGGTAATTGACCTTATTTTCTGCAAATCCCTGCCTGTTTATCCATTTCAATAGATTGTTTAACTTTTGTTACATTATTGTGTAACTAATTTTAAACAGTATGACAATTGAAAACTGAGCCAATTCTTTTCTGTTCAATAGTTACTGATTTCGGAAAACGTGATCCAGAGGTAGCCGAACTGATCCAAAAGCTATTTCAAGCACAAGCGATCCTGCAACATGTGCAGATGATTTCATGAAATTTCTGGAAGATGCTAGTTTGAAAAATCGAGTCAACAAGTCACAATGAGTTATCTGTGCGTAATACACAGATTTGGTTAACAAATTGATAACAAATAGTTTAATACATAAACAGAGTCGGAGGCAAAAAACAAAAAAGAGAAGTTTTAATACAAAAGCACACCGAGGCCTTTCGGACTAACATCAACTTTATAACACAGATGACACAGTAATTACAGGCTTGATGTATTGACTAAGAAATTGGAGAAATACAAATGTATGATTGAAACTAACTGGACAGGCGTGGACATGGTCTTGTCCCTACTTGTTCGCAAATACCATTCAACTTTGCCCTACTGTCCTCTTAATAATACACAATAATACAGAAAATCAATAAATCAATTTCATTGAAACTTTGACGGTTGCTTTTACTATAACTATCCTTGTTTCCTCTTTTTTATTCAGGTTCTAACTTGGCTCAATCCCTCAACACATATCACAGATGCAGCAGTCAACAGGATTGACACAATGGCTATTGCATTGCATCCATTCAACTGCCTATCTAGTTTGTCTTATCAGGTAACTTCAATGTCATGTTGATGATTTAATATCTAATGAAATAAAAATGCATTAGTTTAGTTGCTTTTCAGAAAGTTCTTTTTCAGTGCAATCCACTGATAACATAATTGCTACAGAGTACAGTCAGATGTAGCATACCATTAAACATGGTCGAAAGAGCAAGAGAACATAAGAAAAATACCCTATTTAAGAGACACTGTTCATAACTTACAAAATTCAATGGATCATTTC
This sequence comes from Chrysaora chesapeakei, assembly GCA_011763395.2. Classification (NCBI taxonomy): domain Eukaryota; kingdom Metazoa; phylum Cnidaria; class Scyphozoa; order Semaeostomeae; family Pelagiidae; genus Chrysaora; species Chrysaora chesapeakei. Next base: position 10,883 of record JAADKT020225533.1, read on the forward strand.
AATTCAAGTATGTTATTAAAAGATTTTACTGTGCCACATTCACTCTAAAAGTTAAAAAAGTAACATTTGCACTCCAAAAAGGTCACTTCGGTGATTTTAATTGTCTCCCTAGGGTATGTAGATGATGGGAAAAAAATTCCCCATGACTCCAAGTGTGAGAACCCTCTTTTCCAGGCCCTTTTTGTAATAGCACACACGCGAAAAAGCGGAAATAAAATTTTCTTCAAACATAGGCATATTATATATCATTTTTTGGAAATTTCACGCTGAACAACTTTTTATATGCTGTAAAAGGCTAAAAATGGAGTGGTAACGAGTTGTTTGAGACATAATGTTTTAATAATTGCCTCTGGTTAACTTTTTATATAGACAGGGAATTTTCTCCAACAAACTGGCGAAGAGGGTATCCGGGGATTGTTCACTTGTTTCTACTTTCTGATGGTAGTACCTTTAAAGTTTCAAGGATGTCCAAAACAAGCTCCCCCAGTTGTCACGTGGTCGATGACGTAAATGGTGACGGTCAGAAAAAATGATATTCATCAAACCTGAAAACCAATGGCACCAATCGAAAGAGCATGAAAAACGGAACAAAATATATAAAGAAACCTATATCCTAAAACCAAAATGTTAAAAGATATGATATGTGAAAGCTATCGATGACATCATCAAAAGTGAAACTTGAAAAGTAAGAAAAGCATTTTTTTCGTCATTTTTACGGCAAAAAGTAGCTCTTATTTCATCTATTGAGGCAGCAGCTAAATTGACATTATCCAGCGATTGCATAAGCTACGCCCTGACTGGCTGAAACAAGGAGGTCCTTTGTTTGCCACAAAATCAACCAGAGGTCCGTTGCCAAGGGAGAGTTACAGATGGAAATCGTCAACGTTAAACCACCGATTGTTGGGTGTATTCCTGTGGGGATGGCTGCAATACTGTACAACCCTTGTTTTCCTTTGGTCCTGGTTTAATATCACGACAAAAGCGCTGGTATTTGCAACCCCAGGAGTGAAGTGGAAGCAGCCGGCCCCTGAAGCTGTCTTGATGACACGCCTACAACTGGGGTGCTCAACACCGTGACGCACTGCGCACAAAGCGGTACGGCCCAACCCAAGGAGCTACTGTCACCAGTTGACCCACGTGCCAAAGCCAAATATTAGTTAATAAGACTAGCTTGGCTGCTCATGCTGCGACCTCGGGTTGATTGTGTGGGAAACAAAGGACCTCCTTGTTTCAGCCAGTCATGGCGTAGCTTATGCAATTGCTGGAGAATTTCGATTTAGCTGCTGGGTCAATAGATGAAATAAGAGCTACTTTTTGCCGTAAAAATGACGAAAAAAATGTTTTTCTTACTTTACAAGTTTCACTTTTGATGACATCATCGATAGCTGTCACAAATCATATCTTTTAACATTTTGGTTTTAGGATATAGATTTCTTGGAATATTTTACTCAGTTTTTCATGCTCTTTCGATTGGTGCTATTTGTTTTCAAGTTTAACGAATTTCCTTTTTTTCTGTCCGTCACCCTTTACATCATTGATCACATGACAACTGGGGAAAAATTTTTTGGACACCCTTGAAAATTTAAAGGTACTACAATCAAGAAGTAGAAACAAGTGACAAATCCCCGGTTACTCTCTCCGCAAGTTTGTTGGAGAAAATTCCCTGTCTATATAAAAAGTTAACCAGAGGCAATTATTAAAACATTATGTGTCAAATAACTCAGTACCACTCCATTTTTAGCCTTTTTTACGGCATATAAAAAGTTGCTCAGCGTGAAATTTCCAAAAAATGATATATAATATGCCTATATTTGAAGAAACTTTTATTTCCGCTTTTTCGCGCATGTGCTATTACAAAAAAGGCCTGGAAAAGAGGGTTCTCCCACTTGGAGTCATGGGGAATTTTTTTCCCGTAATCTACATACCCTAGGGAGACTCTGTGCAAAGTTCCAGCTTTATAAAAATGTTTTTCCACAAGTGATGATAATTTTAGTTTGACTCCCGGACTAAAAGAGTAAAGTTGAACCAAGGGTTGTTTTTCATTTGAAAATTTGCAATTTTTTTACCAAATAAACTATAGATTCCAAGTGGAAATGCTATACCTATTTTAGAAATATTATATTTATCTCGGGTTGCCTAAGTTTTTGGATATGTATTTCCCTATTTTGCTATTTTGTCATTTTGCTACTTTGTTATTATGTCAAATACCTTTAGCTTTTCAAATGTACAAATGACTTCCAGGGTTAATTCACTTTCAATTTCAAAAAGACAAAAATACGAGTGACATTTCACTCAAGGACCATAGAAAGAAATTTTGCTCACAAAATCAACGAAATCTAAAAATTCTTCATTTTCGTGTGTGACTTGGTTGATGCGGAATGCCTCCACACACGCCCGCCACAATCACACGCCTTAAATAAAAGATATTCCCAATGATTGAAGCAGATCAAAGTTCAATTTGCTAGAAGTAGGTGTTAGGATTTTGATAAGGAAAATGATTGCATTTTTAAGCTCACAAAAAATTTCAATCAATTCTTCAAACCAGCACAACAGACCAATTTGCGAACGAACAGACCAACAGACCAATAATGAGCGTATTCCGAAAAGCATTGTTACAGCGTATCAACAAATGTAATTGCTCCAAGGTGAGGGCAGCTCTGTTCAATCATTTTTGCTCCTGGGTTGAGCTGCATTCATGTTGGTTCAGCTCTGTTCAGGTGGGTTTAAATTATGCTCCTTTTCACATGTCAGTGCTAGAGCTTGAAGGCCTGCTAATTCTATGAAATTTTAACCTAGGTTTAACTCAGTTATTTACATCAATTACAAGTTGGGAAATTTTACTTGGCTCTCACCTATTTAACAGATGGTTTTAATTCTCCAACAAAAATTTTACATCCTCAATTTCAAGAGTCCCAGAAGAGAATTGAAAAGATGGGTGCCAAACTGTTCAACCAATCAATCAAGTTTTGCCAAAATGTACCAGCTACAAAAGAAAAACTAAGGGATGGATCAAATGTTAAACGAAAAAGAGGTAGATGATATTAAAATACAAATGTTCAATGGTTTTTGGAGGAATTCCCTAGGGTTGATTGTCTGCATTTGAGACTCGTGGTTGAATTTCTTCCTATTTGTGAGCCGAACTTTCCTAGTGGAGACATTGTTTTATTTTTTAAAAAGCTTAGCAACTTTCATTTCAGTGGTCATCATTGCCCCTTTCAGTTGCGAGAATTGGGGGAACTTGCTGTGAAAAATATCAATCATTCCATACATAGTTTCAATTGTATCTTGGTTAATGTTAGGCAAGTAACTTCCAGGTCTAAAGGACATCAATTAATTCGTCAAAAAATTATCAAAATAAACCAAGAAACATTCATGGGTTAGTACACAGTAGTAATGATAACATATAAGCAAGTCAAGTCTTACTCTTGAAATAACAATCTATTTCTACTGATCACAGGTATTTTCCAAGAGAACTGCTTAAAGAAAATAGAATTTGCTGTATGAATGAGAAAATATTCTGTCCAGGGTCATTGAATGCAAGTGAGAATAACTAAAAAATTAAAGCAACACAATGATCAATGTCAATGTACAGTACAAAAATACATATTTTATTTCAAGGTCATAAAATTCCTTAGAAACTTCTTACAAAAAAAGAACTTCAGAGAATTCAGAAAGGTATGAATGTTTCTGATATTGTAAAAAAGAAACTATCCATTTTTTGGATTCTTATAATCACCAATTGTAAACATCCTAAACTAAACAGAAACACAAAATAAAAGAGTTACATACCAATCATACTACAAAGTCATCAAATAAGAATTACAACATTACCTAGTTTCACTGCATGTTTTAACTCTATAAATGGTCCTGGCATTTATTTGAATATAGGAATGTTTCCCTTGGTATTCACTTCACGCCAGTATTTGTTGACAATTGACATGTATGACAAGTCTATTTTACAAAATAAACCAAAACAAATTGGGAATTGGAAGTTCATCTGTGTTACCATTTTTAAAAAAAGCATGGGACATTTTGCTGAAGACAGGACAAAAAGCATTCAGTCATTAAGAACAACATGACAGTATTCGATAGACAATATTCAATATGGCTGAAGCACATGTTTCTCGAAGTTTGAAATAATCTCTTGTTCGTAGAACCTAATGTTTAAAGAACCAACCTTGCATCTAGAACCTAAAATTAGAAGAGCCAATCATCTCATTAAAAATTGAAGGCGTAACTAGCAACACTGAAGTGCCTGACTAGGGAAGAAATAATAAAGATAAATGTCAAGGCCTAGGCCTACCCTCTTCCTTTGACGTCGACATCTTCGAGTCCCCTGAGGAGGTGACCTCTTCCTACAAGCTGCCAAAGGAAACCAAACCTGGCAAACACTGCGAAAAATATGGGACTGAAACTATACTTGATTCTAGCTTTCCAACCCAACAGCCTCTGTAATGGGTTCCTAACTCATCGCAATAAACTCCCCTTCTGGATCTTTGCCATACAAGATGTTCTTTTCATTGAAGAAGGGAAAAGATTTGACACTGAAGTTGCATGGAAAAATAAAACCAGCAAAAGTGGTTCCGTTCAAGAAATAGAACTGAAAGTCTCCATGATGGCGGGACAAAAAGGTATCTTTGCGCATAGATATACATTATCTATTTACACCCTGTACAAGGTGGTGTGCAGTAACATTGAGGATGTGCCGTAAAGTGGAGGGTGCCAATACAACGTGGAGGGATACCATCATGTAAGTGGAGGGTGCCAATACAAGGTGGAGGGTTATCATCATGTAAGTGGAGGATGCGGAGTATCGTGGAGGGTTATCATCATGTAAGTGGAGGGATATCA
>JAADKT020227755.1:2791-15715 GCA_011763395.2 Chrysaora chesapeakei
ACGCCTTGCTTTTAAAACATTAAGCATTTCTTATCAATTTCAAAAGAACATGATATTTGATTGGTAGTTTTGTAGAACGGAAGAACGTAGCTAGTTGTCGAAAATTGAAATGTCATCTTAGACGCCTTGCTTTTAAAACATTTAGCATTTCTTTTCAGTTTCGAAAGAACATAATATTTCATTGGTAGTTTCGTAGAACGGAAGAACGTAGCTAGCTGTTAAAAATTGAAATATCACCTTTGGACGCCTTGCTTTTAAAACATTAAGCATTTCTTATCAATTTCAAAAGAACATGATATTTGATTGGTAGTTTTGTAGAAACTTCACCTTGGACGCCTTGCCTCTAAAACATTTAGCATTTCCTATTAATTTGAAGGAACATGATATTTTATTAGTAGTTTTGTAGAAGTGAATAGCGTAGCTAGTTGTTAAAAAAGACCAAAAATTAATGTTATTGCTGGTTACGGTACCCGTCATCTGGCGGGAATTAAAGCATAGTTGCTAAAAAAAGAGCTAAGGACATTCGACATTTTTTTGGCAACTAAAGGAAGTTAAAGTGTTGATGACATCTTCTCAACCATGTTATTTAAACAAAATGCTAATAGCTGATATGCCGTTCCATTTGCTTAGCGTTGTTGATTTATCTCGATGTAGATGATTTCTATTTCAAAATACAGCCGAAATTGATTTTTGCACAATGCCTCTATGTTTTTCAGTTATTCAAGTGGAGAAAATTAAAATGTGATAAACATGCAAATGAATTAGGAAAAGGCTTCTTTTTAGTAGTCAAACCCTCATAACAGAACGTATAGGGTGAGGGTGTAATAGCAATCTCATTGAGTTAGATTTCTGATTTTTACAAAACTTTGCCGAAATAGCCGGAAATAAGAAAAGGTTCGAAAATCAGAAAACCAAGCGAAGGTTTGAGATCTATGCAGTGATAAATAGAAAAATTACCTGCTTCTGTCAATGCAACAGCACAAAGAGCGACGTGTAACAGAAAAAGAGGATTCTTCATCTTGAATAACTGGAAAGAGAATTTAAAAAAATCATTTAATTGTTATGCTTTTTAATTATAGAGAAAAGCGTGCATCAAAAAGGTAAACTACAGTTTTTCTGCATCTTTATTTGATCTTCATATTTTTCTTAGTATCAAATATAATCAAATCGGAAATCGCTTACCTACCTGCTCCGGATAGTTCCTCACATCCGCAGCTGAAGATTCGCTTGAGTTGATGAGGAGATCTTCAGCTATTCTTATACCTGTTTGTGCAGAAAATAGAACAAAAGTTACCAAGCTTGGTCACTTGGTTACTTCTCCTTCCTCGATTTCTAGCGGCACAGAGCTATTTCCGATTGAGAATTAAGAATGAAACTGTAGCCTTTTTCGGTTAAAAATCGCATCTGCATGCATAATTCAGTAAACTGATGTCAATACACACCAAAACACGCAAGACGCAACTTATTCTGAAGCCACAAACGGTAGAAAAGGCATTGCGAAAGCCATGAGCCGCACGCAGAATAGTGGCCGAAGCCGTAGAGCCTAAAACCTATAATATAGTTTATTGCAAAACAATGCATAGTTGTTGTTTGTCTGGATCTATAACTGCAATACATGCTTCAGTATACCAGATGCCATATTAAACTCATAAAACCATATTTGTACTATACAACATTTGCAACACAACTATATGTTGAACTGTACTGTAGAGGCCTGTTGCATTATTGTCTATAATTGTACTTTGCATGGTGCATAGGCAAATAAGCTTCCTCCAACTTCATTAGTTGGAAATAAGGTGTCATAATAATGAAATTATGAAAGGATTTCGACTGTTTAGGGAAACGAAATGTTGGGTTGTAGCAACTGGATATAGACTCTTAGTATTTTTTGAATTTACCAACTATATTCTTTCTATCCATGATGCATTGGATATCTTTTAATTACTCCTAATTGTTGGGGGAACACAAACAGAGCTACAGTATTGCAATATCGTAACACTGATAGTCTCCAAAAAACGCAGGCAAAAACTTGCTTCGAGGAACTAAATATTCTACAATATGTGACAATGATGTTTCTGCGACATAGGTGTAACTATTATGCAACCCATGTTCAAAAGCTGCTTGATGCTCTGTCTTGGCAATTGTAGCTAACCTTACAGTTTCCCGTGTCCATTTTCTTACTTTGTTCACCACATAAATCCCCTTCGAATCATCTCGTCCAACAAAGGCATGATCAGTATCATCCCTTCTGTGGAATTAATTGATTTCACGAAATAGCAGTCCGATAATACCAAAGGGCCAGAAGCACCCCTTCCAATGCCTGAAGAGATAATACAGCTCCCACTGCACGTCATTTTTCCGTGCTTCATGGCTCTAAATTGTTGGAGTTGGTCTGTGGTTTTCTTATGGATTCGTCATCTTTATGGCATCTAGCGGTTTTCCAAACAATGTAATTTATGTATGATGTCCATCCCATTCGTCCAATTAATCAGCCTTAGGAGGATGGAGGATGAAAACAGTGCATTCATATTTAATCAAGCAACCCTCTCTTAAGGCCTTCAAACACTCTCTCGTCGAATTGTGTTGATCATCTCTTCATCTTCGTTTCATTTGATCGTTAGAACTACTCTCGAGAGAAGCAAGATAATGTCTTGTCCCCACCATGAAATAAATCTTCCGCAAACTCTTATCTTTTCCACGTGTTTTGCTTCCAAATGGATTGTACAGCAAAATATGTGTCACATAGCTCTCCCTCTTGCTGCACCGTAATTGGATAAGTTACCCTAGCTCTGCCATTCCTGATTTGTCTTTTTCTTTAATTTTTTGGAGTTTGTATGGCCCCTGATTGCCCTTGCCAAATATAATCACTGAAAAAATGGAATTGTAAAACGGCACCATGTCCGTTTGGAGATATCATTAAGAAGATGCAAACCATAAAAAGGCAGGTGTACCGTAAAGATTTTCCCCCTTTAACTTCTCAACCGCACTTACTGGACAAGATATTCTCATATATATTCTCACACCAATCAACATCGTTCAAAAAGCCCCTTTTCGATCCTCCTTAATTTTCCAAGAACAATAGACCTCAAGAGGGTAGGCAACACCACCCTCTCATGTGTTAGTGCTAGGATTATGGTTAAGAGTGAAAGTCGAGGGTCACCACCAAAGTATGTGCGTGCTTCCATCGTAAAGGTTCGAAAACTAAACTATTCGTCGTGCATTGGTTTCCAAACAATATTTTTAACTAATGATTTCCAGTACATCCGTCATGATCACTAGTCGGAAATGGTAGAGTAACTATTATCAATGCATGAATATTGGAACTGAGAAATGTTTGTTTCCTGCCACACCCTTTTGCAAATCAGAAAACGCAAGATACGCCCTTTTTCTTTGATCTGTTTATTATACTTGACAGTAGGCACAGTTCACTGCTTCTTAGACTCAATTCTTTCGCCATGGAGAGCATTGGTATCCTCTTCCGTTTTTATCTGAAAGATCTGACAGAGAGCAAGCCGAAGGATTTGGAAACTCTAATAAAGATATCCTGTAGTTCATGTGTATTTTTCAAATCTATTGTTTCTTCTCGTGATATTCCAGAAAATGCTATAAGCTGGCAATATTAAAAGAGTAGATTTAATTTCATAAATTAAATACCTTTGGGAAACAGTAACATTAACGTTTAAGAAACATCAATGAAAAGTTTTGGTGAGGGAAATGTACGTTCTTTAGGAAGATGTTTTGGCAAAAAGAACGTTGCAACTGTCGGATGAGTTCGTTTAAGGGGTCTAAAGGGGTTATTATTGCGACTTATTCTTGTTCAGCTGTATTTTCAATCATTGGCAAAGCAAGATCTTTGTTTCACTTAGGGGTTTTGGAATCTCTCCACATGAAAACAAAAAGGTCAATTCTGTGTAGATAGAATGAGTTCGTTTCTCGCTTGGACTCTTCAATTAATTCTATTGATCCTCCCGCTGTATTCGGCAAGCTGATTGGTGTTTGAAATATAATAACAAATCAGCTTCTCATTCCGATTGGTGCATTTCGAGCCGCACCTGGGTATAAATTCCACCTTAGTTCATTCATTTGGTCTGCTTATGACTTTCATACTCTGAGGAGTGTCCGACGAATAAAGCTTTTAAGTATGCCCGAAAATGTTTCCGCTGCTTATCGCAATTCTGATATTTCCAACTAGTATAACCGTATGATTAGAATTTATGAAGTTATTGAAATTTTCAAATTGTTCGCTTAGAAAATTATCACTGCACAAAATTTGAATTTATTGATGCACAATTATGATTTATCACTTCACTATTCAGTCATAACTGCACCTTAGATAAAGCCACTTAGGTAGACATTATTCCTTGTCCAATGAGACCAGAAGTAGCTGGAAATCTCGCCTAATACTCTCATTCTGTACTTTCTCTCTTGTCAAAGAAATTTGACCAGTATACCGACTTTTTCAGGTTCTATGGGGCAATTTGTCTCCTCTTGTGGTCTACCAAAACCTGCAATTGAATTTTTCGCGCCCCCAAGTGTCCTGACTTTACTTTTCGTAATTTTTTGGCAGGAAATGAGAATTTTCATCAAAGTTAACATCACTGTATAATGCCCACAAACTTACAGGGACGACAGATAAATGTTAGCAATTTGCCAGTGTTTGTGATGAAATGGTATAGGATTCTTTTCTTCTATAACTAACAAATCCTGCCAGTATTTGCCCTTCTTGCCTCCACTAAATATTTCAAACAGAAATCGCTGTCTCAAACTTATCCAAAACCAATAATTTTTTATTCAGTAATGTTGCCCCCCTAGCTTCCCTCTGCCATAACTGAATTGCCGAATAATAGGAATTGCGCTTCTGTTCGATCAGGAACTTGCAAGCAAAGGGATGCGTTATGACAGCCACAGTGGCTGGGATGCCACACCTTTTGCATACACTGTAGAAACGGCCCTGGATAGGAAAACCATCCTCGTATGGATTGTGAGTAAGTTAACCGAGCAATTACGAACAAGAGTGACTAGTAAAACCAAATTCTCCCTTCCTTTTCAAATTGTTTTAGGGTTGGAAAATCAAGCTATTTCGTGTACATGTAAGCAGAGGGTAGGTGATGTTTTTCACTGCAGAATACTCCCTCCTGTTTGTTGTTAAAAATATTTTTCATAATCCTAATCTGAGGTATTCTTTGAAAATTGTGTACATGAACAATAACAGCAAGGGGAGGTCGTAAGAAACCCGCGAAGCGAAAATCTGGTGGGCATGGACAGTATTTAAAAATAGCCGACAATACAATACTATGATGTCAAGTTATTGTCATGACAGCTCAGTATGATATCCAAGTCAGCAAGGCATCGGTATGATGTCCAGCGGTTCTCCAAACAATATAATTATATAATCGTTAGTGCATTCGTCCACGCAAGGAATGCAGTCTTGCGATGTGCAAACAGTGCATTCATCAAATTATGCAGACTACACTAAAAGCAAATCCTCTCTCATCGATGTTGCGCTGATTTAGATTACTCTTTACGTTTTATTTTTTGATCATGGTCACTACTCTTAGGAGATGGCAGGCATTATTCCTTGTCCGTTGACGCAAGAAATAGATCTTCCGCCTGTACTCTTATTCTTTCCTTTCCCCCTTTTGCTTCTGAAATTAATTATAAAAGTAATACCATCTGCTCACTAACTGCCTTAGCGGAGCTGTTTCAAGTCGACAAAGGTGAGACACCAACTCCCTTGATGAAGTTTTGACTGTGTACTTGCTGTAATTTGTAAATAGACCTTCTGCATTTGGGACTAAACTCGAACAACTGATATACCTGGAAAAGCCAGGAGACTCAATTTTTGTAATGGCCTCCGGCTCTTTTACAAAGCTCAAGATATAGAGCTAAACAAACTATTTCCTTTTTAGCTGTGTATTTTCGTCCACCAATACGAGAAGAAATGAAAATAAAATTGAAATATTAATAAAAATGCATTATTATGAACAATTATCTAATACTTTGACAAAAAATATCGTTAATACACCATCAACAAGACTCATGTACTCAGGACATGCCCTTACTGTATTTGGAATACAGTCGTCAAAGCAAATGCTTTTCTTCGCAAATTTAGGCTTTTTCGACATCAATAATTTTCGCATTTCTTAACTAATTTGATTTGACGGAGATCTGACCAGAAAAATAAAGTGCTTGAGGTCAGCCTGTTACAGAATTTTCAACAAATTTCAAAAAGTGATAGCTGCTTGACTTAATTCTTAATGACCACACTTCTTAGAAGAGAGTATATTTTTATTACACTGTAGCTACATGAAATTGAAACAATAGATTTTTGTGTATCAGGATTTAAATTTGTCATCATCATCTTAAGCAATGACTCAAGATGATCTTGCATACTTTTTGAACGACCTTGCTTTCTCGTTTTCAAAGCGAAAAACCAACCTTTAGCGGCTGAAGCAGAGCTTTATGGAATATAGGTACAACAATTGTTTAATCATGACCTTGCCAAAATTAGGGTGTTAAACTCTCTGAAAACGAAGGAATTTTTGAAAATAAATGAACGAGCAAATTTTGTTGAGGATTTTCAAGAAATTCAGTAGGTTTTAGCACAGTCTGGAATTTTTTTCGTTTCTTGTCATAATACTCCCTGCAAATGAATTTTTCGCGACCTTAAGTGTCCTGACTTTACTTTCCAGAATCTCCCAGGTACCGTCCCCTTTAAAAATCATGCAGATATTAGACAAGGCATGGAATCCTGCCTGTGCGTACTTCTTTTGGCTAAAAAATAGGATTTTCATCAAATTTGGCAGTGTTTTGTGATGAAATGGTGTAGGATTCCTTAGTTCTATAACCAAACAACCCTACCAGTATTTGCCCTTCATGCTTTCACTAAATATTTATATTTATAAATATCTAAACAGATATCGCTGTCTCAGGCTCATTCAAAACCAATAATATTTTATTCAGTAATGTTGCCCCCCTAGCTTCCCTCTACCACAACTGCACTGCCGATTAATAGGAATTGTTTTTCTGTTCGATCAGGAATTTGCAAGCATAAAGTGCTGAGTTGTTACAGCCACAGTGGCTGGGATGCCTCACCTTTTGCATCCCTTGTAGAAACGTCCGTTGATACGAAAACCATCCTCATATGGATTGTGATTAAGTTTAGCGAGGAATTACGAACAAGAGTGACTAGCAAAACCAAGTGCTCCCTTCCTTCTAAAATTTTTTAAGTGTCAAAAGCCCGGGGGGTACTTCAATATGTAGACATACCGGACGTGCCGCCCGTATGGGTGGGTTTTCTCAACTGAAATTCTCTACGCATGGGTCATATATTATGCTTTATTCCGGTTGATGGGCTGGCAATTTAGGATTTTCTTACCAATAGGTCCCATAATGATTTACTGCAAAGTGGCTGACAACCTTTCTACCAGATTTTGTTATCTTTCCGAAACTGTTGGTATTTATTTTCTTCGTTGCGATATACATATTTCAAATCTCACAGGGATTTTCGGTGGGAGGACTAACGATGCTTTTTATTTTGAGATTTTTTAAAAGAGCGAGAGGCCATTAGAAAAATCTGATTCTTGTCCATTTTCAAGTATATCAGTTGCATAATCCGAAGTACAGTAAGCCTATTTAGAAATACAGAAAGTGTACAGTAACACCAGCAAGGGGGATGGCGTCTCGTCTTTGTCCACTTGAAACAGCTCTGCTAAAGCAGTTAGTGTTTTTTCATCAAGAAAGTGAGCAGATGATATAGTTTAATAATTAATTTCAGAAGCAAAAGGGGGAAAGGAAAGAATGAGGGTATAGGCGGAAGATCTATTTCTGTCTCATTGGACAAGGAATAATGCCTGCCATATCTTGAGAGTAGTGTTCATGATCGAAAAAATAAAACATAGAGAAGTTATCAGCGTAACATCGATGAGAGAGGGTTTGCCTTTAGTGTGGTCTATTTAATTTGTTTGCATATCGCAAGGATAAATTCCCAGCGCGGCTTAGTTGGACAAATCACTGGAGATTATAAAATTATATTGTTTGGAAAAGCGCTGGACATCATACCATACTGATGCTTCCCTTGCTGACTTGCAGAGCTGTCATGACAACAACTTGACATCATAGTGTTGTATTGTCGGCTATTGTTAATTACTGTCCATGCCCGCCAGCTCGTTGGCTTATTGCTTCGCGGGTTTCTTACGACCTCTTCTTGCTGTTATTGTTCATGTACGCAATTGTCAAAGAATACCTCAGATTAGGATTATGGAAAATATTTTTGACAACAAACAAGAGTGAGTATTCAGCGGCGGAAATCTTCGCCTGACCTGTTTTTATATGTACACGATTAGCTTAATCTTTGAACCCCTCCCCCCATTTGTATGATAGAATTTTCAAGGATTTATGATCTATTTGCATGAATATCAGGAAAAAGCCTATGTGTATGAATTTGGTTGACTTTGAAACACTTTTACGGCGCTAGAATTCACGCAAAGTCTCGCAAAATCGAATCTGACAGGGATCCTTTACAATCAGTGTAACCGAGCTCTGTTTTTGCTGCTAAGTCCTCGTTTCGAAAGCAAAATGCAATGTAGAAGGCTTTCTCTTCGTGAATTTCGGCTTTGTCAAAATTAATAATTATCGCATATCTTTTATCTAATTTGACTTAACGGAGACCTGACTGCAAAAATAAAGCGGTTGAGGTCAGCCTGCTACAGAATTTTCAACAAATTAAAAAATTGCTATTTGTTTGACTCAATTTGTAATGATTACACTTCTTACGAGAAAATATCTTTATTAATTTGTAGCTACTTGAAATTGAAGCAATATGATTTTTGATATCATGGTATAAATCAGTCATCATCATCTTAGCCAATAACTCAAGATGATCTTGCATACTTTTTGAGCGAGCTTTTCTCGTTTGAAAGCGAAAAATTAGCCTCTAGCAGCTGAAGCAGATTTTTGTTGAATAGGTACTACAATTGCTTTTAAACTTGACCTTGCAAAGATTAGTGTGTCGACGAGTCTGAGAACGAGAGTTTCTGAAATCTGAAAACATATGAACGAGCAAATTTTGCTTGAGGATTTTCAAGAAGTTAAGTGGCACTTTACCTAATCTGGAAATTTTCTCCGCTTCTTGTCAAAATATTCGACAAACTTTGACCAGTATGCCGACTTTGTCAGGTTCTATGAGGAAATTTGCCTCCATCATCGTGCTCTACCAAAACCTGCAACTTAAATGTTTTCGCCATTGTGTGTGTTGATGCTGACGTTACTTTTCAGAAAGCTCCTTTAAACTCATTCAAAAATTAAACAAGGCAAAGGGATCGAATCCTGAGTGCAATTTTTCGGTTACAAAAGTGGATCTGCATCCAAGCTAACGTCACGTTACCAAGTTTGCACATAGGCAGATAAATCAGATAAGTGTTAGCAATTTGCCAGTGTTTATTGTTGAAACAGGGTAGGATTCTTAATATCTAGTCTCGAAAAACCCTACCAGTATTTTCCTTTCTATCTTCCCCTAAAAATATCAAACAGAAATGGCTGACGGCCACAGTGGCAGGGGTACCTCACCTCCCACATCCCCAATTTAAACTACACAGGATAGAGAAACCACCCTCATATAGATAAGCATTAACCAGGATTTAAGAGGAAAAGTGATTAGAAGGGCCAAATTCTCCCTTCCTTTTCAAATTTTTTTAGGGTTGGAAAATCAAGCTATTTCGTGTACATGTAAGCAGAGGGTAGGTGATGTTTTTCACCGCAGAATACTCCCTCCTGTTTGTTGTTAAAAATATTTTTCATACTCCTAATCTGAGGTATTCTTTGAAAATTGTGTACATGAACAATAACAGCAAGGAGAGGTCGTAAGAAACCCGCGAAGCGAAAATCCAACGCGCTGGTGGGCATGGACAGTATTTAACAATAGCCGACAGTAAAACACTATGATGTCAAGTTGTTGTCATGACAACTCAGTATGATATCCAAGTCAGCAAGGCATCGGTATGATGTCCAGCGGTTCTCCAAACAATATAATTATATAATCTTTAGTGCATTCGTCCAACTAAGCCACGCAAGGAATGCGGTCTTGCGATGTGCAAACAGTGCATTCATCAAATTATGCAGACCACACTAAAAGCAAATCCTCTCTCATCGATGTTGCGCTGATTTAGATTACCCTTTACGTTTTATTTTTTGATCATGGTCACTACTCTTAGGAGATGGCAGGCATTATTCCTTGTCCGTTGACGCAAGAAATAGATCTTCAGCCTATACTCTTATTCTTTCCTTTCCCCCTTTTGCTTCTGAAATTAATTATAAAAGTAATATCATCTGCGCACTTCCTTGATGAAAAAACACTAGCTGCTTTAGCAGAGCTGTTTCAAGTCAACAAAGACGAGACGCCATCCCCCTTGCTGGTGTTACTGTACACTTTCTGTATTTCTAAATAGGCTTACTGTACTTGGGACTATGCAACTGATATGCTTGAAAAAGGACAAGACTCTCGCTCTTTTAAAAAATCTCAATATAAAAAGCTTTGTTAGTCCTCCCTCCGAAAATCCATGTGAGATTTGAAATATGTATATCGCATCGCAACGAAGAAAATAAATACCAACAGTTTCGGAAAGATAACAAAATCTGGTCCAACACAGAGAAGAATATTTTCAAAAAAAACGAAGTCTTTTTAGATGCACATGTTAAGCCCAATCGAGGAAACAAGCACTCTTTTAGGGGAAGGCCTGACGCCATTCCTGTAAACTCTTTTTTTTTTGGCTTTGTATTTTTGCTCATCAATACAACAAGAAATGAAAACAAAATTGAAATCTTATTAAAAGGCATCATTATGAATCCTTTGACAACAAATTTCGGTAACGCACCATCACCAAGACTCTGGACATGGCCTTTCTGTATTTGCAATACAGTCTTCAATGCAGAGGCTTTCTCTTCGCAAATTTAGGCTTTTGCAAAATATGCAACTTTCTCTTATCTCATCTAATTTGATTTGACAGAGCCGACTGCAAAAATAAAGTGCTTTAGGTCAGTCTGTTACAGTGGTCACATTCCCTTCGAGAAAATATCTTTATTGATTTGTAGCTACTTGAAATTGAAGCAATATGATTTTTGATATCATGGTATAAATCAGTCATCATCATCTTAGCCAATAACTCAAGATGAACTTGCATACTTTTTGAGCGACTTACTTTTCTCGTTTGAAAGCGAAAAAGCAGCCTTTAGCAGCTGAATCAGAGCTTTGTTGAATAGGTACTATATAAATTGTATAAACTTGATCCTGCAAGGATTAGTGTTACCAATTAGCGACGGAGACCTGACTGCAAAAATAAAGCGTTACAGAATTTTCAACCAACTTCAAACATTGCTAGTTGTTTGACTCAACTGGTAATGATCACACTTCTTTCAAGAAAATATTGTTTATAACTTCGTAGCTACATGAAATTGAAACAATAGATTTTTTTGTATTAGGATTTAAATCTGTTATCATGAATATTAAAGAATAAATCAGGATTGTCTTGCATATTTTTTTATAGACTTAGCTTTTCTAGTTTGAAAGCGAAAAACCAAACTTTAACAGCTGAAGCAGAGCCTTATTGAATACAATTGCCTAATCCTGACGTTGCCAGAATTAGTGTGTCAACCTATCTGAGAACGAAAGAGTTTTTCAAGTTAAATGAAGCAAATATTGGTTGACGTTTTCAACAAGTCAAGTGGTTTTGCACAGTCAAATGGTATAATGGTCAACGTTTTTTTGAGAATCAGTCTCAAAAAAACTTTGACCATTATACCAACTTAAGGAGGAATAGTGATAAAAATGAAGAAAATGTTGAAGGAACACAAATGCTAACAAGTTTGAAGTAGCAGCTCCGAAAACAGATAGCAAAGAGCCGACAACATCATTAGAAAAAGAAGAACACGCTATTGACAATGATAACAACTGGCTTGTCTGTGCTGGAAAATTGAAACATATCATAGAAAATTTCAGCAAATTAGGCTATGATGTTATAGCATCTGTACAAGAACAATTTGTGCCAAATATTGAACAATTTCTTGTCTCTATTAAAGAAATCTCAGGTAATGTAGCAATAGAGTGTCAGAGGTTACAGGATATTGCCATACAATGCCTTGACGATATAAGGAAACAAAAAAGAACAGTTATAAATAACGTAGCTGAATCAATGCCGGAACATGATCCTGGAAAAAGACGGTCAGTTTTGACTGACAATCAGAGAATGTACCATGTTGCCAAAACGTGTTGCCTTTCCATTCAAAAAAGGAATTAATGCGGGAAAAAAGGACAATTTTTTCTCGTTTATGGTATGAAGAATATCTCCATTTAGAGAACAGTGCGTGCACAAAGATGCTTCCTTCTGCGTTGTTGTTGCCTTTTTCAAAAGGGAGTTGGACGATTATTTGCTCATGATGTGTGGACTGTTACAGGTGTAAGGAAATGGCATAAATTGTAAAGTTCCGGGACAAATTAAAAAGAAAAATTGCAATAGCATGTTTCAAGTCATAGTCACAATGAAGCGCTCAAAGATTTTCCCGTTTTATGAATCCTATTAAGCAGGTGGACAGCTGGACAAGACACGCCGAAAAGAGATTATATAGGATAAA
Organism: Chrysaora chesapeakei; assembly: GCA_011763395.2. Classification (NCBI taxonomy): domain Eukaryota; kingdom Metazoa; phylum Cnidaria; class Scyphozoa; order Semaeostomeae; family Pelagiidae; genus Chrysaora; species Chrysaora chesapeakei. Next base: position 15,416 of record JAADKT020227755.1, read on the forward strand.
AGATACGCAGCTTACAACACAAAAATGGTTGCTATACTTTGCAATATAATTATAACACACGCTTCAGCTGTTCAAGGTATTCCATTTCGAGTTGTTCAAGGTATTCCATAATTTTGCTTAAAGTGGTTATGACGCCAAAATTTTTATTGGCTTATTTTATGAAACAAACATCGCTGATAACGATGGTGTAGTTTGTTTTTTGATTTGCAAATTATTTTATTACAAAATGTGGGTTTTATTTCACCCACTCTGCATAAAAAGTGTCCCAAGAAAAACGCGGTCAGACCGCTGCGTCCCAGA
>JAADKT020228866.1:0-15698 GCA_011763395.2 Chrysaora chesapeakei
ATATGAGAGGCTACGATGACAAAGTTGTTTACGATATGCCACCCGTTGCAATTTCGACTGGTAAGTTTCGACCACCATATGCTTGAATAAAACGATTTTTCTGTTGTCGTTTTCCTATTATGGTCATTCACATTAAGAAAGCCAAGAATATACGTTTTGTATGCGATAGGACAAAAAAATCGCATAGACCAAGTTTTTTTACTTTTCGAAGAAAAAATGAACTAGGCACTCCTGTTATTTCTTTCTTGTCTTTTATCAAAAGTATGCATTTTGTATAAAAAAGCAAAGAAAAAAGACATACCCCTTAACCAATTTCATGGCATCATGATAAATGGTTGAATTCCACGCATCAGTGTTTAAATACCTCCCTACTTTTTTGAAATCCAGCAATAAATCTTCTTGACTTTATGAACAACTGAGTAGGTACTGCTCTCCTTGCAGACGACTTCCTTAAATACTACATATACGTAAGATTATAGATACATGATATATCGCTTCAGTTTTAAAACATACAATATATAAAGCACAGCAGGGGCTAAGGCGCTGTGTCTCATAACCTGATATTGCGGAGGCACAGAAGTTTATTTCAGAATAGAAGTTTAGTTCAATTCTAGGATCACTTCTCAAGACAGAAATATCATCATAAACTATCGCCTGAAACAAATTTTTGTTTAAGGTCTTCTTGGCGCATTTGCTAATCCGGAACCTGTATTGCAAGAGAGAAGTATAGCATTTGAAGACCGTTTAATGGATGAAGCTTTTACAGCAAGCAGACTCGAAGAAAGCCCTCCTTTAGCTCCTGGCTGGGATTCTTCTTCAGATGAAAGTTGTATTGTCAATGTCGATAGGAATTCTGATGACAGTGACTTAGAGATAACTAGAGTCGTTCATACACAGTCTAGATCCAGCTGTAGGCTTAAACTGAAAAGGATTTACAAGCATAAGAAATCGAAGAAAGAATCGTCTAACAGCACGAGTGAAAGGTTTTCTCCAAACCAGCCATCTGACAGAACCCTTCAAAGAGCAGAAACAACTGTGACTAGTCATGGCCAACATCCACTAGATTCCAACTTGGACAATAAATCGACATTGAAGAAAGATCCAAGCGTCCGGTTGCCGTCTGACTGTTCTTCGTTCAGTGAAATTGTATCTCCTTCCTACCCACCAGTGAGATCTTCACAGTCGTTTTCGTTTTCTAAGCAAAAATCATCCCCTTCACGTTCTGCAACACAAATCTCCAATTCTTCACGTCATAAGGTTAAGAAAAGTAAGAAATCTTTGAATCGTGAACGATCAATGTCTTTTTCACCAATACAATCAAGATCTTCATCGACAAACAGTTCTAAGAAAAATCAGGATTATCCAGACCGTGAAATGCCATCTGATAATGCTAGGAGAAGAAAAACTTCCTCTAGCTCTGAACGATCTCACGTCTCTTCGTCAAGACATAAATCCAAAAAGAGGAAGCATTCCAACCGTGAACAGTTAAGATCGCCTGCGTCGGCTAACTTCTCAACGAGAAAAAGGGGCTCTTCAGCATCTCACAAGTCCAAGAACAGAGAGCATCATTGTAATCGTGAACGGTCGAGGTCTGCTTCATCATCTCAAAAGTCTATGGAAAGACAGGATTTTTTAAGGCGAGAACCGTCAATATCTTCTACCAGCCGTAAATCTAATAATACGCAAGATTCCTCGTACCGTGAGCGCTCAAGGACCTCTTCATCCACTCATAAGTCTAAGAAGAAGAAAGACTCATACCGTGAACGGTCAGTGTCCTCTTCAGGATCTCATAAATCCAAGGAAAAGAAGCATTCTAACTCGGATCGTTCTAGTTCATCCTCATCGACCCAAAGGCCTGAAAAGACAACGGATTCCTCCAACCGTGAACAGTTGAGTTTTTCTTCATCGTCCTCTAAGTATTCTTCACATCGTGAAAGGCCAAAGTTAGTCCGAGAACGATCAAGGTCCCCTTCATTATCGCGGAAGTCAACTAAATCAACTCATAACTCCAAGATAAGGCAGCAGTTCTATAGCCCTGAACGGCTAATGTCTCCTTCATCGACTCTGAAATCTTTGAACAGTCCGGATACTGGTAGCCGTGAAGACGAATATGCCTCCTTACATAGATCAACAGGAGTATCAAGTAATAAAACATACCGGAATTCTGCTGATAGCTACAATGAATCCCTTGAGAGTAAATCGTTTCGTAATGAAAGCAAAAGCGATAGCAATTCCGATAGTTTTTATCATGGTACATTAAAATCAGTCATCGTGAGAAACACGGACTCAAGGGATAATTGTCCAACAGAAAAGAAGTTGAAGCACAAAAAGCGACATAAACACAAGAAAAGGCATCGTGGAGAAGAAGAAAGTGTTCATAGTAGGATATCAAACTTTGATGACGCTGCCGAATGTAACAGGGGTATCAACTGCAATGATCAACAGAAATTGACAAATGAGCCCCAAAAGCACGCGGACATTCTCGCTGAAGCGGATAGGAGTGTCAATTCGTATGACAGGTCTGCTATTTCACATGTAAAATCAAAAATACCAAATTTGAGTGAAGGAGAACGAACTCTTGTTTCCAAATTGAATGGCATGGATACCAACGATAGTAAAGATAGAAATCAAACTTCTCATAAACCGTTCGTTTCTTGTGAAAGACAAAATCTCCAGAGAGAAACGGCTGCTGACAACTCCAAAGTAGACTTTGGATTTTCTTCTCCCCCAGAAGGCTGTCCAATCGCAGCCAATGAAGATGTTTTGGAAAGCCAAATTACACAGTTGAATCCCATTCAAAAATCCATTAATAACGAACCTCCTATACCTGATCTTTTAAAAGATGTTAAACCTATTGATGATGCAAGTATCTCTGTAAGAAAGGACGTGTTAGAAATCGGAATCAGTCCAATTCGTACAGTCACCGAAACCAACTTTGAAACCTCCTCAGATACAATGAAATTTCACTTGGACAGATTTGTCGGTGAATGTGGAAACGGTGAAAACGTAACTTTTCCAATAAGCGAAGCGAGTGGCGCCAGTAAGTTACAAACTTCAGATGACGAATCCTTGAAAATTCCCACTGACGAAAGAAAAATTCAAGATATACGTGATGATAATTCTTTACAGGCATCCACTACGGAACAGGTCGTTGTATCAAGAAATCGTATACATGACAAGGCAGTAGCCTGCAGTGGTATTATCCAAGATGAGTCAAATTGTAGCCAGAGACTAAAAGATGAAGAAAGAATAATTGATAATGATATTCCTAGTAATAACTTAACCCAAACGTCAGAAACTCCGGAAATGAATAGTAACCTGGATTCTAATATAGCTATATCGGAACGGGGAAATTTTGGTCAAATGCAAGGCACCGAGATTGTACTGAAAAAGAGAAAAATTAAAATCATAAGCAAATCAAAATCGTAGAATGTCAAGTAACATTAATTTCTCGTATTCATTTTTGCCAACTTTGATATACCTTTTTTGAACAGTTTTTTATCATTATGATTTTGAAATGTTTTTCTGTTTATTCTTCCGTCTTTGTGTTTTTTTTTTTTTTTTACTGAAGATTGGCAACAATTCTCGTGGGTGTAAATCATCAACAACTGCATGTCTTCATTTTCATCATTTTTCTTAAATGTCACACTTGTACCAATCCCAGCTTGGAAGGATCCTCATAGTACTAGGACCAAATGGCCGGGTCTACACCGAATTTCTCATAACCGGTAAAAAGCTTCCATAACCTACATTCTCGTGGCTTTGAACTGTGACTGCTTTGATCTTTTCTCAAGTTTTTATTAACTTGGCATTCCCTTATTCTTTAGGCTCGTTTAAGTGATCCTGATTGTAAACAAGTACTGATCACAAAAGTCTTTGTCGGACTCGTTCAAGGATGTATCTGGATTAGTAGGAACATGCGCTGTTTTATCCTATCCTCTGATCTAAATCCCAAAATCTGTTAATGAAAAAGCAGCGGTCCCATGTGGACATAAGGATTTCGTTTCTCACTTGGAGTCTTCAATTTATTCTATTGATGCTCCCGCTGTATCCCGCAAGCTGATTGGTGTTTAAAAATGATGTCAATCCGGCTTCTCATTCTGACTGGTGCATTTCGATCCGTATCTGGATACAAATTCTACTTTAGTCTATTGTTTGGGACTTCGGTCTGTTTCTGACGTTTATACTCTGATGAATGTCAGACCAAAAAAGCTTTTAGTATTTCCATAGAATTTTCTGCTATTTCTCGCAACTTTAGGGTACTGATCTCGAGTGAGACTGGATTATAACACGCAATGCTTTTAGGCCCTGGCCAAACAATCAAACATCCGAAATTGGCTTGCCCAACAAAATGTTTGATCGTTTGGCCACGTCCAAAAGACATTGCTTGTCCGACATATTTTGCTTCCGTTAAGCATGTTACATGCGCTTTATCTCGCAAGCTGATTGGTGTTCAAAAACAATGCTAATCCATCTTCTCATTCTGATTGGCACATTTCGATCCGCTTCTGGGCATAAATTTTGCCTCAGGAAATTTTTTGGTCTGCTTCTGACGTGTATACTCGGAGGAATGTCCTTCGAAAAAAGCTAATGACTAACTTCAACAACTTGCAACCTCTTTGCACTTAGCAACATTTCTTAGCAATAAGGCATTCGTGCTTACGCATTAGCAATAATTTGGTTGTAAAAATGTTGGACAGCAATGTTTTGTGACATGGCCAAACGGTCAAACTTTTGTTGTAAAGCAAATTTCAAATGTTTGACCAACATTGTTTTCTGGTTTGGCCAGGGCTAAAGTTAGCAACCAGATCGCGCATTTGAGCCTTGGTAAAAAAACACAACTGAATCCGAGGAAATAAAAAAAAGACTTTATAAAAGGATTATCAGTTGATAGTATACTCACAGGTTAAAAAAATAATGATTACACGACGATTACATTGAAACAGAATTCGTCAGGCCAATATGTCTGGCAAAGTGATTGCCAATGATATACATAATACTACAAACATCTAAGCAAACAGACTACACCTCACTTTATTAATGGCTAAGCACCAACATTTTGGATTAAATAGTTCGTGAAAGTAACAAAAGTACTATACCAAATACAAGAAACAAGTACTATAAGAAAAGAAGCTACATAAGAAATGATTACAACGAGTTGTTTATCGGAACATAAAGATTACATATATAGCTAAAATAAAGATATGATAGACTGCTTTATCAAGAAAACAAACATGTTACAAACAAAATACCGTAGATTCAAAAAAGAAAAACTTCCAAAAAGATCGCTTCAGACAGCTTCTGCAGTTGTCGCTTCTCCAGTTGTTTTGATGGTCAGCTCAAACTGATTTCCATTGTTTATCACTTCTCCGTGGTCCTCTTTAGGAACCTGTCAAATAGTAATGCAGAACATCGTGTGGTGTTACTGGTATGATCAATTTGATTGAACAAAAGACCAAAGCTTTTGCTTAGCTTCTTTTTAAAAGACAATTTTATGAACGGCAGGCCCCGTTTACACTAGGCCTGATCAATTTGAATCCGAAACAAAATTGATACGGATACGCTTCCCGTTTACACGAGACCAAGCAATCCGGATCAAAATCAATACGGATAGCCAGATCAATTTTGATCCTTCCAGCAAGACGTTTTCAAAGTGATCCGGTCTCGTGTAAACGGCCAATCTGGCTTACTTTTGATCCGATTTTGAAAACGTTTTAGTGCAATGCGGGTATGCCGTGCCAACATGTTAGCCAACAATTGTTGGCGGCAATGTTGGCCAACATGTTGACACGGTTTGCGCCCAGCTTAAGACATAAAAGGCTACTACATTACCAGCCAGAAGTCTTCATCATCAAATAATTGCTCTTTGCTTGGTTCGTCAAAGTATTTCACAATCAATCCTGTAGTCAATAAAAAAGAAGCATTAAAACTAAAAGAAAAACAGAGCAAAATAAACAATTATGGACAATTCGGCGTTGCAGATGTATTCAAAAACCCGAAAGCTCAATGTAACAAACATAGATAATTTGCTAACGTTCAAAAATTTCGAAGATTTATCGAAGTTTGATAATTTCGTCCGTAAGTGGTAGCCAAAATATTACTGGCAAGTTTACTAACAATGGTTAGAGATCCATAATGATGTATTTAACTTATTACTACTCAGTCTAACATGGGAAGATTTTGTTACTAAGTACAAACAATAAAACCGTATGCCATATACCTGTAATGGCACCTCCGACAATGGATATGGCAAGAGACACAAACATCGCAGCAATCTGCATTCCAGCTTGAGTTGATTTTGATCTTCCGTTGCCATTTGTTGGAACAGTATAAGCCAAAGACTGTGTTATAAATGCAGCTGAACCATTTTTAGGAGCACGTGCTGGCCATATACTGTACAAGCTAAAAAGGACGAAAGTAATTTTACTTCTTAATGAGGTAATGCTGTCACGAAATTAAAAGAACAATGCAAACAGGTCGTTTATCATTTTCTTTCATTGTTCAATTCTCTCTGAATTTCTCACAAATGAAGACAATGTATTCTATTTAATAGTGATCTAAATCCTTCTACATATAAAAAGACGGTGGGAATGGACAAGTGAGAATGATCATTGGTTGCCGTTTGTTTCTCGGGTTGAAATTGAGCTGGATTTCTACTCAGCAAGGCACTAACACTAGGTAATATTTTGTCATGAATCAGAATTATTATTATTATTATTATAAGCAACGAGATTTTCTAACATATGTCTAATATTCTCGCAAATTTAGTTTCTTAATATACTGGGCCTAAATCCTCTCTTGCATTTTGTCACGTACGCACTTTTTCGATCGACTTTGGATCTGAGCATGCATATTTCAAAAACATTCCCTGCTTGATCTGAGCGGGGACAGCAGAAGAAGGAAGAAACTCTTGCTACTTTTGCAATCAATGAATATCTATCGATTGTTGGAACCAATCGGATTTCAAGATGTTTGATCAGATCAACACAGAACAATTTATTTGCAATCGCACTCATTCTAAATGGAAAATGAAACTTGGCTCCCGATCTCAATAAGTCGATTGCAAAATGTTGCACATGAAACAAAAAGCACTGCCAAAGCAATCACGAGATGTGGTCAAATCCACGAAGGGCCGCTGTCGTACTGCTTAGATTAGCCGGCTGCGCTTAAGAGTGGTCCCCCTGTGCTAATAGCAGAAACCTTGTAGCTACCTTGCCGAGACACCCAGCGTTCGTGCCTAACGGCAATTATCACCATAACCAAGATAAGAGACTTGAGAACTTACTCGTTGCCATAATCCTTGATTTCCGCGACACTAGCAGCAATGCAGGCAGCGATTCCAGAAAAGATTCCTGGTAAACCATGCAGGTTGTGGACACCACAAGTATCATGTAGACCACATTTGCTACGCAATGCAGGCTGTAAGAAACAAAAATAGAAAAAATGATCTATTTAAGGACATAATAACATGAAGACGCAGTATATGAATTAGACCCAGTTTACACTATGCGGTATGAGACGAATAAGGTACGAAACTGTACCGTTTTGGCCTTAACACTATGCCGGGACAGTTTTGATATGAATCGGTACGATACGTTAACCGGCTTCATCTGAAAACGGCATAGTGTAAACGCCTGAACACGATACAGTCTGATGCCGCTTTGCTGAATGAATGAGAGAAAAAACAGTTACTCTTTGTTCTTGTTGACATGAAACAATAAATTTTAGACAAAAACCGATGACCTTGCTCATCGTATTCATTTCATACCGGCATAGTGTAAACGGGGACTCCCAATTCCCCACCCGACATGAAATCATTCTGTATTTATTTCATACCGGCATAGTGTAAACGGGGTCTTACTCTCGTAACCCCTTGAACTTATTCAGCCTCAGAAGGACTAAAATTTTAATCCCATCTCAGATATAACCAATAGACAAAGGTATCGAAGAAAACCTCTAGTAGTAGTAGTATTCCTTTGTTACGTTTGATCTTTTCTCGTGAAGTAGAGAGGGATTATTTTAATGGCTGCGTTGTTTAAAAAATTAGAAAAATATGAATGCTACAACTTTCGTATTTTGAGGGGCAAACAGTGTCCTCCAGTGCTCGAAAAGGTGATATTAAGAATTCGTTCAACGTGTTGTGTACTTAACTAACGTAAAATACGTACTAACAGTAACAGGGCCAGTGTTTTATTATGCTTATCTGGCAAAAGGACTCAGTAATTTTGTTTATTTAAGCCAGGATACCTGCTGCAAACTTCAGGACTATTGGAAAATCATTTGTAAGATTGCTCAGCTCAAAAAAATGATATAAACTTGATACCGAAACCCAGAAGATTTTGAAAATGATCTCACCGTAATGTATTCATAGCCAAGTGTGCTAACAATACCAGCAAGGAGACCGATAAGCATTGCACCCCATGGTTTGATCTGCAAGTTGGCCAATGCACCAACAGCAACGCCACCAGCCAATGTTGCGTTTTGCACATGAACCTATAAAACAACATATAACTTGACACTTGAAAAAAGATACGACCAAAGCAGAAAAATAATATACACTTAAGCCTTTCAAAGCGAGCGATTTCACAACTCTTACTACCTTAAACGACAGAAAAATGTCACAGTGACAAAAATTCGAAGCCTCAAATGAAATGAATATCGCACACCTTTGATTCAGCATTAAATTTTCGCGCGAAATATCTGCGCCAACCCTAAAGGGAGGCGAAAATCAAAGGAAAAAGGTACCCAAGTCTACTCTTCTTTACCAAATAAATGACGAATAATCCTAGACTCGCTACACTAGTCTCTGTCATGCTCCTTAGACCTGATAGGTCGTTAATAATCTCTACCGGTGCTGGCATGAACAATAACGACAGCAATTATAGCGAGAGAGGAGGGACTAGTGTAGCCAGTCTAGAATAATCCTTTGTACTTGTTTTATGCTTTTTGTATCAGCTAAGTATAGCTCTTGAGAACTTCAGTGTACGGACAGTTTTAAGGAACGCGGGTATAAACAAATATTCCAGAAATCAAGTACTAATCCTGACATGCGTGTGCTAGAACAGATTTCGTCGGAGATCTCCATTGAAAAGCAGCATTTGTCCGTACAACCCTGCTGTTTTGGTCAGGTTTCAAGCTCTCGTATAGATGTATAGATGCACCCATCTTGACTGTGTGGACAAATCTTAAGGCGTTTTCAATACATACCATATCCAATTTGAATCTCTTGTTCAACATAGGTGAAACAGTGAATGTTGCAGCGCAGCAAGCAGCTAATGATATGTAAGTATTTATGATTGCCCGTTGCTGCTGGTCACCAGGTCCAAGCATGGCACCGTTGAAACTCGGCCAAAACATCCAAAGAAACAATGTGGCTGTAATCAATTAGGAATCAATCAAAATCTTTTTAATCGAAAATCTACTTGCTATTTTCATAAATTTTTCTTCAATTTTTTAGAAAATCAGACAATAATGAAACTATCTATTCAGGTGAAGTGAGAATGTGTTCGTCAGGTTTATGCAACTTTTAACCTTTTCAGATGTTCAAAAAAACAACCTGTAAGCTGCTACGTTGTTTCATAGTCATGGTTGTTTGCACTATCAAGCCATTTGAGCAAGTAGTGGTTAAAGAAGGATTTATGCCTAGTATATTAAGAAACGAGCGAGAATATTAGACAAATGTTACAAAATCTCGTTGCATATCCTCACAATGATATGTTTGCCTGTGAAGTAAGAAATGTTACAAAATCAAATTGTTTAAATTTGAATCGAATTCCGTCAAAATTCTAAATTATAGAACGGAGCTAAAAATGCTCCAGCGAGCAAGTGTCAATCTCATCAAGACATGAAGATCTAACATTCACAGCCTGTGCAAATTAATGGTTTAGGGTCACTTTTTTACATATAAAAGACGATCTTAAAGCTGTCTTGATTATTATGTATACTGCCAAGGCACTGAGGCGGTTGGGGTTAGTTGCTCCATTGCTCCTATCATAAAAAGCACCACCCTCCCTTGCTTCCGTCAAAATTAACCTTGCGTTCGGACCAATCTCCTAAAAAAATTAATTCTCCAGAAATGCACTAACTTCCAAGCTCCTGTGCTTTCTACAAAGCTCCCATTTTCCAAGCCGGTTTTAGGTTTTGCTCCCAAAGACCCCTATCAGAGACTAGTAATTGCTTCCTTCTCAGATACCGTATATCTTTGAATAGAAGACGCAATTGAACAGCTGTCTCGAAAAGCTGCACTTAAGACGAGGAAAAAATGAAAACCGCGTTCGAACAATGGCTAGGTTTCCGTTATATTATTGCAGGTAGATGATTCTCTTCCATTTCGGTACAAACATTTGTTCAAGATGTCATCAGCGACTTTAAATATAACCCATAAGAAGGCCATATTTGAATTGAAGCCCATCTTCAACAAAAGCATGGTTACCATAGAAACAACATCTTTGATTTGTTCCCAATTCTTTTTTTGAAAAGGCAGATATATGTGGCATTTGAAGTTTTCCAACGTTCGGCCACCAACCCAAATTTTCCTTTGCAGCTTAACGTAACAAATGTTGCCCGAAGTGTTGCATCGTTTAGTCGGATTCAGGCAAGGCACAATGCATGTGTTTGAAAATTAAGTATACTCACCTAAAAGAGAAAACAAGTCGGATGTTTTGTTAGCAGCTTCCTTGGGATTCTCTTCCTCAGTTGTCTCTTTTCTTTTCAAAACAAAAGCAACAGCCAAACCAAAGTATGCACCAAACAGATGAATTACCATCGAACCACCAACATCAGATACGATCAAGTAATGAACCAAGACTGTTTCATTGACGGCAAAGAATACTACTTCAATTATTGCAATAATAAGCAACTGCAATCGACTTGTTTTACCAAGCACTGCACCAAATGTTATCAGCACAGCACCAGCAGTGAAGTCAGAGGTAATGAGACTGAAAACATAAGTTTAGATGAAAACGTTATAATAATTGCATCATACCGGAACATTAAAACGTGAAAACGAAGGTCTTTGAAAGATAAATATACGCTTTCTATAGTAGACAGCCTGGACATTTCCGGTTCATACGTTTCCTGAAGAGTACTCAAAGAGATTTCTTGTTTGGTTACTTATTTAGTTTACTATGACATAAAAAACACAAATTCGCTCGAATACAGGTCCTATCTATATCCCAGGGGTGCAGTCGTTAGTCGTTAGTCGTTAGGATAAGTGAAAGGTTGTTTCACATTCAGACCTCCCTAATGCAGACTGGGCTAGTTTATTATGGCTTTCTTTTTGTACAATAAGGCAACAGAATACTGTCAAGTCCACATACCAAAACTGTTGAGAAAGCTCTGTGAAGTTTAGCTTATAAGAGGGGGCAGGGCAGAATACACGGGCATACATAATTCTGTCTTTTGCCAGTCATGAAGGATGTTGCAGAATGAGTAAGATATGATTAACCTAAAACAATATTTATCGATTGGTATAAGTAGTTAGAAGAAAGAAGTGTTGTTTGACATGATAAATGGTAACACATTTTAGGGCTAAATTTAGGGCATAATGTTTCTACACTCTCTAATTGGGGTTTGATGGAGAGTAACGTAATCACGAACTTACTTTACTTCAAACTAGAACAGGGGGCCCGAGAGCATCAGAGCTTTTGCAATATGCATCCTGGTTGTCATTTAACAGTCTTGAGAAGAGTCTGTGTCTTCACTGTTTTGAAGTTTGATAGACTAAAGAAAGACAGTTGTAACATGACTTACTTCTTGACGCTGATTTTGACTTTTCCAGGGTCTTTTTCGCCCTCTGCAGCATGGGCTAACCAAGAATTCACTACCATAGCCCACTGAATGACGACGGATGCAATTATCATGTTGTAGCCAGCTGAACTGTATCCATATTTTTTCAAAAAAGTCATCAGAAATCCAAAACCAACAAATATCATCACATGAACATCTTGAAACACTTGAAAAGGAAAACAGGTGTTATATTTGGGTGAATAATTAAAGGCTTTGGGGGTCCTAACAGAGGTTGGATGAGGAGTGGAAATGTTTTTAGAATTCAATGGTGGGGTGGAATAAAAGGGAGGAAGGCAATTTCACGTTGAACATACATGTAATAGGCCAACATTATAATAATGAGCATGACAATCAAACTACTAAATTTAATCTAGAAAAATGTGAATTTCACTTCATGGTACTAGGGACTTGTGCTTATCAAACTGTAACGGTTAATATAGGTGACGATACAAACGAGGAGCCCCAGAGGACTCCCCATATCAACGCCATCTCTTTGTCAGAATATCCTACGATCTGATTGCAGCTTCGATCATTTAATGAATACCTCATCGCAGAACGGCAGGCTGACAAACTTCCCTCGTATAGCATTAGAACAGATCCCGTAGATGGGTAAAAGTCTGCTAAAGAGCGGATACAAGAGTTGTCGGTGTCAAGTCTTCGTTTTCAATATCATTAGAGACATAAAAAGAATCCAGAGTGCAGCTTTTAAATTCAATTGAAGCCTCAGAGTTCTAAAATTTTCGAGAGAAGTTCATGTAGTGAAAACGGATCAAAGATAGAATAGATAGGCCTAAGTGGGACATAAGTTTTGTGATGACTTTTGGAAAGACCATTCATATACACCCATGCCCGTGGACGCTGTGCACTGGCTGGCGTCGGCTGGCTTAATCTTATCATAAATTTCGCGAGTCAGCAGATGTTTATTAATTTACCCCAGGAAAATTGTTTGGTAATTGTTTAAAATTTTGGCAACTTTGGGGGCGAATGTTTCGATTGTGCATTGTATATAAAAGGAAAAGAGTGTACCTCAGATCAATACATGGCATGAAAAGTAAATACTTTACGCGACCAGGGTCACGAAGGGTTTAAAGCAAAATATGTCCTTAAATGTTTCCGCTTTTTATCGCAACTTAGTTTTGAGACTTAATTTTTCAGCATCTTGACTGGTGATTAAGAGCTCATGCTAGTGAATCCAGCAGGTGAGCTGGCAGCAAACCTATCCGAGCTACTGAAGTCCAAATCGCGGAGAAATCTGAGCCCAGCAACATTCTGGATGAACTCGTATTTTTAGTGAGCCTACTTACAAGCCTCGTACACAGCATCAAGGATAAAACCCCCAAACATTCTAGCCCTGTTCGCCAGATAAAACATTGTGGCCCCTATTGTCATATCGTTTCAACCCGTTATAAATAAGCACAATTATCGCTCACTGAAATTTTGACATCAAAAGCTAACTCAACCAAGTGTGGCTGCGAGAGGAAAAGTTATACCAATGTACAATTATGAGGATTACTGTGACTAATTTAACACGTGTGAAAAGCCACAGACATACATCATAGCAATATGTTTTGCACGATTAAGTAGAATTTCCTTCCCTTTTTACCTAATGAACTCAAATGCTCTACCAAAATTGGTATTTCTTGTAATTAACAATTCGCAACTGTTGCTCATTGTTTCCTATTCTCATCTAGTTATTAAGTTCATCGCATCCATTCTGGTATAATTACTACATTATATCAACGACGACTCTTATAATCAATAGAAATAGAAATAGAATTGTTACAAGAATGGGTGGGTATGGGTAACGTGTCATATTAAAATTGGATATAACGTGTTGTGTTTATATTGCATTAACAATGCATGCTAAGATTTGCTTGCGTCAGCAAATATGACGTCATAAACAGCGTCCATTTCGGATTTTCAACCCTAATCCTACCGGGCTTTTTTCATCTAACAAAGCCGGGGGGGGGGTTGTTTTCCATCCCCCTCCAGAAATTGCTTGCCAGTAGAGCTAGAGCAACGAAACTTGGCACAGGCATTGGCTAATGTATTACGAGTAATGTTGGTAAATTGGGGGTCTCCCACTTTTATTATGACGTCGTTGTAACATTGTAATCAAAATATGCTATCGATGATGGTCAAAAATCGACCTTCCTTAATATCAATAAAAATCCAGAAATTTTCTTCACATTTTTTGCTACTAACTTTTTTCTATTACCTTGCAAAGAATCAGTCAATTCTGATTTTCATATGAAGCAATGTCACGTGACCCATTGTTATTATTATGGGGATTTCTTTGTATCACATTGTAGCTTATACATATTGGCTTAAAGTCTTCCTGGTTTGGAGGCTTACACCCATCACACAACAGAACAGTTACAAGAAAACTTGATGGGGGTGGATTCTACCCCCGATAGAAGTAGGTTTAACATTGACTAATGTTAATTTAAAGATTTTCATCATCAGAGTTATCTTGATTTTAACCTTATCAAGGGCAAGACTATGCAATTGCCTCGTATTTTTCAGATTGTATGTGAAACAATCATATATGTAAGAATATATGAACCAACCATGGCAATCCCATATGTAACAATCGTAACAATCATATACAGCAATAACAGTGCATCGGTGAGTGAAAGAACCTTTAGAAAATATCGTTTAAGATATTCTGAACGCAATTCACTGCGAGAATATTATAGGTTATAGACTGGATTCAGCGCTGCTGAATCTCGTTCTTATCAAATTTAATCTCGTTATCAACACGAATGCTAAAATCGTTCAATCAGGTCATCAGGTACAGGGTGGGATTTCGTATTCACCAAACAACAAAAGTGACAGATTAATCTGACCCAGATGAAAGGACATATTGTATTCAAACTATTTTCATTAAGATTTAAAAATGGCAAACTCTTAAAATATTTAGATGAACTCTGACTACATGCCAGACAAGAAGTGTGACCCGCTGGCATTCTTTACTTTTTTACAACTCTATCTAGATTGTGTTAAGTAAGCAATGGAAACATTTTTAGAAGGGGCAATTGATGATTTCGAGATAAAAGACGCAGTTTTCGAACGACTTTGAAATAATTGTCACTTCGAAATAAACTCTCAACTTTCAGAAGCTGAAGCTATTTCGGGTAGCTATTTAATTAGCAGTGCAGTGTTTGAAAATTGTGATGAATAGCGGGAAACATTTTAGGGCATACTTTCTAGCTTTTTTCGTCTGACACTCCTTATACAGTAGTATAAATGTCAGAAACAGACCGAAACACTTGAAAAAGGCAGAATTTATACCTAACTGCGGATCGGAATGCACCAATCAGAAAGCGCAGCTGAATTGGCATTGTGTTAAACACCAATCAGCTTGCCGGCTACAGCTGGAAGATCAATAAAATCAGCAAAGTCAGTGCATAAGGAATTTAAATAAAATTTTGGTTGCATTGCAGAGTACGGTAGTCTTGCTGCGACTCGTTTTAGCTCTTTCCAACAATAGAGTTCATCGCTGATTGGCTATGAGAGATAATCTCGTCAGCAAAGCCAAAAGGAAATCTATATAAAGTTTTGGTTGCATTGCAGAGTAAGGTATTTTTGCTGCGGCTCGTGTTATCTCGTTCCAAAAATAGAGTAAGCTGATTGGCTAAAGGAGATAATGCCAGTGATTATACCAAGCCAATTAGAGTCAGGTGAGATGGTAAGAATGAAGACTCCCCGACTTAAAGGGCTTACGTTTTGGAGAGTCAATCCAGTTTTAGGACAGAAGGCTAAACAATGTTTTACTGCTAGACTGCTAGAAAATGACTGCTAGAAAATGCTTTACTTATCGAGAAAAAGATATTGGCATACCGTAAAAACCAGACCCTAGGACGTGAGACCCCTGAGACCTTTAGGACCATTAAGTACTGACATCAAAA
>JAADKT020229977.1:0-15671 GCA_011763395.2 Chrysaora chesapeakei
TTAGGGTTAGGGTTAGGGTTAGGGTTAGGGTTAGGGTTAGGGTTAGGGTTAGGGTTAGGGTTAGGGTTGGGGTAGGGTTGAGGCTAGGGTTAGAGTTAGGGTTAGGGTTAGGGTTTGAGTTAGAACTAGGGAGAAGGTTAGAGTTAAGGCAAAGGTTTGGGAATAGGGTTAGGGTTATGGTTAGGGCTAGAGTTAGTGTTAGCATTAGGGTTAGGAATAGGGTTGGGGTTAGGGTTAGGGTTAGTGTTAGGGTTAGGGTTAGGGTAAAAGTTTAGTTAGATTTAGGCTTAGGGTTTGTGCTCAGTTAGTGTTAGAGTGATTGTTAAGGTTTGGGTTAGGATTAGGGTTATGGTTTGGGCTACGGTTAGGTTTAGGGTTAGGGTAAAAGTTAGGGTTAGATTTAGGGTTTCAGTTAGGACAAGATATAGGGTTAGGGTTAAGCTTATGGCTAAGGTTAGGGTTAGGGTTATGTTTAGGGTTAGGGTTAGGTTTAGGTTTAGGCTTAGGCTTAGCCCAAGGCTAAGGGTTAGGGTTAGGGTTAGGGTTAGGGTTAGGGTTATGGTTAGGGTTAGGGTTAGGGTTAGGGTTAGGTTTAGGCTTAGGCTTAGGCTTAGGGTTCGGGTTAGGGTTAGGGTTAGAGTGAGGGCTAGGGGTTGCTTTAGGGTAATGTTTGGCGTTCTTGCTAGAGCTATGGTAATGGTTGGCGCTATGGTTAGGGCTAGTGTTAGGTTTATGGTTATGGCTAGAGCTAGGGTTAGGGTTAGGTTTAGGGCTAGGGTTAGGGTTAGAGTTAGGGTTAGGATTAACTTTACAGCTAGGGTTAGGGTAAGGTTTAGGCTTAGGCTTAGGCTTAGGCTCAGGCTTAGACTTAGGGTTAGGGTTAGAGTTAGGGTTAGGGTTAGGGTTAGGGTTGGAGTTATTGTAAGGGTAAGGGCTAGGATTAAGGTTTTGGTTACTGTTAGTGTAAGGGTGAAGGTTAGTGCTAGTGTTAGGGTTAGAGTTGGGGTTAAGGTTAGGGTTAGGGTTAGGGCTAGGGTTAGGTTAGGTTTAGGGCTAGGGTTATGGTTAGAGTTAGGGTTAGGTTTACGGTTTGGGTTAGGGATATTTTTAGCGTTAGGGTTAAGTTTACACCTAGGGTTAGGGTTACGGTTATGGTTACTGTTAGGGAAAGGGTGGGAGTTAGGCTTGGAGATAAGGCTAAGGTTTGGGTTAAGGTTAAGGTTAGGTTTAGGGTTTGGGTTAGGGTTAGGGTGAGTGTTAGGGTTAGGGTCATAGCTTGGGTTAGAGTTAGGGTTAGGATTAGAGTTAGGGTTATTGTTAGGGTTAGGGTTAAAGTTAGTTTTAGGGTTAGGGTTAGGTTTAGGGTTAAGGTTTGGGTTAAGGTTATGGTTAAGGTTAGTGTTAGGGTTAGGGTTAAGATTAGAATTTTGGTTAGTGTTAGGGTTAGGATTATGGCTTTGGTTAGTGTTAGGGTTAAGATTATTGATAGGATGAGGGTTAGGATTAGGGTTAGGGTTGTGTTGGTGTTAGGGAGAAGGTTAGGGTTAAGGTTAGGGTTATGGCTTGGATTAGGATTAGTGTTAGGGTTAGGGTTATGGCTAGGGTTAGTGTTAGAGTGAAGGTTAGGGTTAGGATTATGGTTAGAGTTAATGTTAGGGTCAGAGTTTGGGTTAGGGTTAGGAATAGAGTTAGGGTTATTGTTGGGGTTAGGGTTAGGGTTAGGGTTAGGGTTGGGGTTAGGGTGAGGGTTAGGGTTAAGTTTAGGGTTAGGGTTAGGGTTAGGGGTAGGGTTAGAGTTAGGGTTAGGGTTAGGGTTAGGGTTAGGGTTAGGGTTAGGATTAGGGTTAGGGGTAGGGTTAGGGATAGGTTCAGGGTAAGGGTTGTGGTTCTGGCTAGAGTTAGCGCAATGGTTATGAATAGGGTTAGGGCTAGTGTTAGGGTTATGGTTAGAATTAGGGTATGTGTTATGGTTAGGGCTAGGATTAGGGTTAGGAATAGGGTTACTGTTTGTGTTACGGAGAAGGTTAGGGTTAGGGTTAGGGTTAGTGTAAGAGATAAGGTTAGGGTTAGGGTTAGCGTTGGTGTTAAGGTTAGGTTTAGTGCTTGAGCTAGGGTTATGGTCAGAGTTAGGGTTTAAAATAGAGTTACGGTTAGGGTCATAGCTTGGTTTAGGGTTAGGGTTAGGATTAGAGTTAGGGTTATTGTTAGGGTTAGGGTTAGGTTTAGGGTTAGGGTAGAAGTTAGGGCTAGAAATAGGCTAAGGGTTAGTGTTGAGTTAGTGTTAGGGTGATTGTTAAGGTTAGGGTTAGGGTTGTGGTTCGGTTTAAGGTTATTGTGAGATTAGGGTTAGGGTTAGGGTTAGTGTTAGGGTTAGGGTTAGGGTTAGAGTTAACGTTAGGGTTAGAGTTAGGGTTAGGGTTAGGGATAGGTTCAGGGTAAGGGTTGTGGTTCTTGTTAGAGTTAGGGTAATGGCTATGGCTAGGGTTAAGGTTAGGCTCGAGCTAAGACTAGGGATAGGGTTAGGGAAAAGAATACAACAAGGGTTAGGCTTGGGGTTATGGTTAGGGCTAGGGTTAGTGCTAGAGTTAAGGTTATGGTTAGGGTTACGGTTAAAGTTAAGGTTAAGGTTAGGGTTTGAGTTAGGACTAGGGATAGTGTTTGGGCTTAGTTTACGGATAGGGTTAGGGTTAGGTTTAGGCTTAGGCTTAGGCTAAGGCTTAGGCTTAGGATTAGGGTTACAATTAGGGTTAGGGTTGGAGTCATTGTAAGGGTAAGGGTTAGGATTAAGGTTATGGTTACTGTTAGTGTTAGGGTGAAGTTTAGTGTTAGGGTTAGGGTTAGAGTTAGGGTTAAGGTTGTGGTTAGGGTAAGGGCTAGGATTAGGGTTAGGCTTAGGGCTAGGGTTAGGGTTAGGGTTAGGGTTATGGTTAGGGTTAGGGAAAGGCTAACGGTTAGGAATGGGATAAGGGTTGTGGTTCTGGTTAGAGTCAGGGTAATGTTTAGGCCTAGGGTTAGGATTAGGGTTAGGGTTAGGGTTAGGGTTAGGGCTAGGGTTAGTGTTAGGGTTATGGTTATGGTTAGGGTTAGGGTTAGAGTTAAGGTTAAGGTTAGGGTTTGAGTTAGGTCTAGGGATAGGGTTAGGGTTAAGTTTACGGCTAGGGTTAGGGCTATGGTTAGGGTTAGGGTTAGGGTTAGGGTTAGGTTTAAGCTTAGGCTTAGGCTTAGGCTTAGGCTTAGGGTTAGGGTTAGGGTTAGGGTTAGAGTCAGGGTTAGGGGTTCCTTTAGGGTAATGTTTGGCGTTCTGGCTAGAGTTATGGTAATGGTTGGCGCTATAGTTAGGGCTAGTGTTAGGGTTATGGTTATGGCTAGGGCTAGGGTTAGGGTTAGGTAAAGGGCTAGGGTTAGGGTTAGGGTTAGGGTTAGGGTAAGGGTTAAGTTTACAGCTAGGGTTAGGGTAAGGTTTAGGCTTAGGCTTAGGCTTAGGCTTAGGCTTAGGCTTAGGCTTAGGCTTAGGGTTAGGGTTAGAGTTAGGGTTAGGGTTAGGGTTAGGGTTGGAGTTATTGTAAGGGTAAGGGCTAGGATTAAGGTTTTGGTTACTGTTAGTGTAAGGGTGAAGGTTAGTGCTAGTGTTAGGGTTAGAGTTGGGGTTAAGGTTAGGGTTAGGGTTAGGGCTAGGGTTAGGTTAGGTTTAGGGCTAGGGTTATGGTTAGAGTTAGGGTTAGGTTTACGGTTTGGGTTAGGGATATTTTTAGCGTTAGGGTTAAGTTTAAAGCTAGGGTTAGGGTTAGGGTTATGGTTACTGTTAGGGAAAGGGTTAGAGTTAGGCTTGGAGATAAGGTTAGGGTTTGGGTTAAGTTTAAGGTTAGGGTTAGGGTTAGGGTCAGGGTTAGGGTGAGAGTTAGGGTTAGGGTCATAGCTTGGTTTAAGGTTAGGGTTAGTATTAGAGTTAGGGTTATTGTTAGGGTTAGTGTTAAAGTTAGGGTTAGGGTTAGGGTTAGGTTTAGGGTAAAGGTTTGGGTTTAGGTTATGGTTAAGGTTAGTGTTAGGTTTAGGGTTAAGATAAGAGTTTTGGTTAGTGTTAGGGTTAGGATTATGGTTTTGGTTAGTGTTAGGGTTAGGATTATGGTTAGCATGAGGGTTAGGATTAGGGTTATGGTTAGGGTTAGGGTTAGGGATACCGTTGGTGTTAGGGAGAAGGTTGGGGTTAAGGTTGGGTTATGGCTTGGATTAGGATTAGTGTTAGGGTTAGGGTTAGGGCTAGGGTTAGTGTTAGAGTGAAGGTTAGGGTTAGGGTTAGGGTTAGAGTTAATGTAAGGGTCAGAGTTTGGGTTAGGGTTAGGAATAGAGTTAGGGTTATTGTTAAGGTTAGGGTTACAGTTAGGGTTAGGGCTAGGGTTAGAGTTGAGGTTCGGGTTACAGTTAGTGTAAGGGTTTGGTTTGGGTAAGGCTTGCGGTTCTGGTTAGAGTTAGGGAAATGGTTGGGGCTATGGTTAGGACTAGTGTTAGGGTTATTGTTAGAGTTAAAGTTAAGGTTAGGCTTGAGTTAGGACTAGGGATAGGGTTAGGGTTAAGTTTACAGGTATGGTTAGGGTTAGGGTTATTGTTACTGTTAGGGTTAGGGTTAGTGTTAGGCTTAGAGTTAAGGTTACTGTTAGTGTAAGGGTGAAGGTTAGTGCTAGTGTTAGGGTTAGAGTTAGGGTTAAGGTTAGGGCTAGGGTTAGGGCTAGGGTTAGGTTAGGTTTAGGGCTAGGGTTATGGTTAGAGTTAGGGTTAGGTTTACGGTTTGGGTTAGGGATATTTTTTAGCATTAGGGTTAAGTTTACAGCTAGGGTTAGGGTTATGGTTAATGTTAGGGAAAGGGTTAGAGTTAGGCTTGGAGATAAGGTTAGGGTTTGGGTTAAGGTTAAGGTTAGGGTTAGGGTTTGGGTTAGGGTTAGGGTGAGAGTTAGGGTTAGGGTCATAGCTTGGTTTAGTGTTAGGGTTAGGATTAGAGTTAGGGTTATTGTTAGGGTTAGGGTTAAAGTTAGGGTTAGGGTTAGGGTTAGGTTTAGGGTTAAGGTTTGGGTTAAGGTTATGGTTAAAGTTAGTGTTAGGGTTAGGGTTAAGATTAGAGTTTTGGTTAGTGTTAGGGTTAGGATTATGGTTTTGGTTAGTGTTAGGGTTAGGATTATGGTTAGCATGAGGGTTAGGATTAGGGTTATGGTTAGGGTTAGGGTTAGGGTTACTGTTGGTGTTAGGGAGAAGGTTGGGGTTAAGGTTAGGGTTATGGCTTGGATTAGGATTAGTGTTAGGGTTAGGATTAGGGCTAGGGTTAGTGTTAGAGTGAAGGTTAGGGTTAGGGTTAGGGTTAGAGTAAATGTAAGGGTCAGAGTTTGGGTTAGGGTTAGGAATAGAGTTAGGGTTATTGTTAGGGTTAGGGTTACAGTTTGGGTTAGGGTTGGGGTTAGGGTTAGAGTTAAGGTTAGGGTTAGACTTAGGGTAAGTGTTTGGTTTAAGGGTAAGGTTTGCGGTATTGGTTAGAGTTAGGGTAATGGTTAGGTTTGAGTTAGGACTAGGGATAGGGTTAGGGTTAAGTTTACAGCTAGGGTTAGGGTTAAGGTTATGGTTACTGTTAGGGTTAGGGTTAGAGTTAGGCTTGGAGATAAGGTTAGGGTTTGGGTTAAGGTTAAGTTTAGGGTTAGGGTTAGGGTTAGGGTTAGGGGTAGGGTGAGAGTTAGGGTTAGGGCCATAGCTTATGTTAGGGTTAGGGTTAGGACTAGAGTTAGGGTTATTGTTAGGGTTAGGGTTAAAGTTATGGCCAAGGTTAGGGTTAGGTTTAGGGTTAGGGTTTGGGTTAAGGATATGGTTAAGGTTAGGGTTAGGGTTAGGGTTAAGATTAGGGTTTTTGTTAGTGTTAGGGTTAGGATTATGGTTTTGGTTAGTGTTAGGGTTAGGATTATGGTAAGCATGAGGGTTAGGATTAGGGTTATGGTTAGGGTTAGGGTTAGGGTTACTGTTGGTGTTAGGGAGAAGGTTGGGGTTAAGGTTAGGGTTATGGCTTGGATTAGGATTAGTGTTAGCGTTATGGTTAGGGTTAGGGCTAGGATTAGTGTTAGAGTGAAGGTTAGGGTTAGGGTTAGGGTTAGAGTTAATGTAAGGGTCAGAGTTTCGGTTAGGGTTAGGAATAGAGTTAGGGTTATAGTTAGGGTTAGGTTTACAGTAAGGGTTAGGGTTGGGGTTAGGGTTAGAGTTAAGGTTCGGGTTACAGTTAGGGTAAGGGTTTGGTTTAGGGTAAGGTTTGCGGTTCTGGTTAGAGTTAGGGAAATGGTTGGGGCTATGGTTAGGACTAGTGTTAGGGTTATTGTTAGAGTTAAAGTTAAGGTTAGGTTTGAGTTAGGACTAGGGATAGGGTTAGGGTTACGTTTACAGCTATGGTTAGGGTTAGGGTTATTGTTACTGTTAGGGTTAGGGTTAGTGTTAGGGTATGCATTAGGGTTAAGATTAAGGTTAGAGTTAGGAATAAGGTTAGGGTAAGTGTTAAAGTTGGGTTAGGGTTAGGGTTAGGTTTAGGGTTAAGGTTAGGGTTAGGGTTAGGGTTAAGGTTAGGATTAGGGTTAAGTTTAGTGTTAGGGTTAGGACTAGTGTTACTGTTTGTGTTAGGGAGAAGGTTAGGGCTATGGTTAGTGGAAGAATATGGTTAGAGTTAATGTTTGAGTGTGGACTAGGGATAGGGTTAGGGTTAACTTTACGCCTAGGGTTAATGTTAGGGTTATGGTTAGGGTAAGGGTTAAGTTTAGGGTTAGAGTAAGGGTTAGGGGTTAGGATTTGAGTTAGGACTAAGGATAAGGTTAGGGTTAAGTTTATGGGTAGGGTTATGGTTAGGGGTATGGTTAGGGTTAGGGTTAGGGTTAGTGTTAGGGTTATGGTTAGGGTTAGGGTTAGGGTTAGGGTTAGTGTTAGTGTTACGGTTAGGGTTACAGTTAGGGCTAGGCTTAAGGCTAGATTTAGGGTTACAGTCAGGCTTGAAGTTAGGGTTAGGGTCAAGGCCAAGGTTAAGGACAAGGGTTAGGGTTATGGTTAGGGCTAGGGTTAGTGGTTACATTAGGGTTAGGAATGGGGCTGGGGTTAGGGTTAGCATTAGTGTTAGGATTAGGGTTAGGGCTAGGGCTAGGTCTAGCATTAGGTTATAAGTTAGTGTTAGAATTAGGCTTAGCTTTAGTGCTGGGTTAGTGTTAGAGTGATTGTTAAGGTTAGGGTTAGGATTAGGGTTAGGTTTAGGGTTAGGGTTAGGATTACTGTTGTGTTAGGGAGAAGGTTAGGCTTATGGTTATGGCTTGGGTTAGGGTTAGTGTAAGGGTTAGAATTACTTTAGGGTAATGTTTAGGGTTAGGATTAGGTTTAGGTTTAGGCTTAGGCTTAGGGTTAGGGTAAGGATTAGGGTTAGGGTTAGGGTTAGGGTGAGGCTTTTGGCTAGTGTTAGAATTAGTGTTATTGATAGGGTTAGGGTTAGGATTAGTTTAAGGGTTGGTTGTGGTTATGGTTAGAGCTAGGGTAATGGTTAGGGTTATGGTTATGATTAGGGTTAGGATTAAGGTTAGGTTTGGAATTAGGGTTATTACTATGGTAACTGTTTGCGTTGGGGAGAAGGTTAGGGTTAGGATTAGGGTTAGCGTCATGGCTTGGTTTATGGTTAGTGTTAGGGACAGGGTTAGGGCAAAGGTTAGTGTTAAAGTTAAGGTTAGGGTAAGGGTTATGGTTAGAGATAAAGTTATGGTTTGAGTTTGGACTAGGGATAAGGTTAGGGCTAAGTTTACCGCTAGGGTTAATGCTAAGGTTATGATTAATGTTATGGTTTGGCTTAGGCTTGAGCTTAGGGTTAGGGTTAGGGTTAGGGTTATGGTTAGGGTTAGAGTTAATGTTAGGGTTAGTGTTATTGTTAGGGTTAGGGCTTGAGTTAGAACAGGGGTAAGGTTAGGGTTAAGGCTAAGGTTTAGGACTAGGGTTAGGGTTATGGTTTGGGCTAGGGTTAGTGTTAGCATTAGGGTTAGGAATAGTGTTGGGGTCAACGTTAGTGTCAGGGTTAGGGTTAAGGTTAGGGCTAGGGTTAGGTTTAGGGTTAGGGTAAAAGATGGGGTTAGATTTAGGCTTAGGGTTAGTGCTGGGTTAGTCTTAGAGCGATTGTTATGGTTAGGGCTAGGATTAGGGTTAGGGTTAGGGCTAGGGTTAAGTTTAGGTTTAGGGTAAAAGTTAGGTTTACAATTAGTGTTAGGGGTGGGTTATGGCAAGGGTTAGGGTTAGGTTTAGGTTTAGGCTAAGGGTTAGGCTTAGGGTTAGTATTAGGGTTAAGGTTAGGGTTAGGGTTAGGCTTAGGCTTGAGCTTAGGGTTGGGTTAGAGTTAAAGCTAAGGTAAGAGTTGGGGTTTGGGTTAGGGTTTGAGTTAGAACTAGGGATAAGTTTAGGGTTTAGTTTATGGGTAGTGTTAAGGTTAAGTTTATGGTTAGGGTTAGGGTTAGGGTTAGGGTTAGGGTTAGGGTTAGGGTTAGTGTTAGGGTTATGGTTAGGGTTAGGGTAAGGGTTAGGGTTATTGTTAGAGTTAAGGCTAGGGTTAAGGTTAGATTTAGGGTTAAAATTATGTTTTAGTTAGGACTAGGGATAGGGTTAGAGATAAGTTTACAACTAGGGTTAGGGTTTGTGTTATGGTTAGGGCTAGGGTATAGTGTTAGAGTTAAGATTATGGTTAGGGTTAGGGTTTGAGTTAGGACTAGGGATAGGGTTAGGGTTAAGTTTACGGACAGGGTTAGGGTTAGGTTTAGGCTTAGGCTTAGGCTTAGGCCTAGGCTTAGGCTTACGCTTAGGATTAGGGTTAGGTTAGGGTTAGTATTAGGGTTAGAGTTATTGTAAGGGTAAGGGTTAGGATTAAGGTTATGGTTGCTGTTAGTGTTAGGGTGAAGGTTAGTGTCAGGGTTAGGGTTAGAGTTAGGGTTAAGGTTGTGGATAAGGTAAGGGCTAGGCTTAGGGTTAGGTTTAGGGTTATGGTTAGGGTTAGGGTTAGGTTTAGGGTTAGGATTAGGATAAGGGTTGTGGTTCTGGTTAGAGTTAGGGTAATGGTTAGAGCTAGGGTTAGGATTAGGGTTAGGTTTAGGGCTAGGGTTAGTGTTAGGGTTAAGGTTATGGTTAGGGTTAGGGTTAAAGTTAAGGTTAAGGTTAGGGTTTGAGTTATGACTAGGGATAGGGTTAGGGTTAAAATTACGGCTAAGGTTAGGGTTGTGTTTAGGGTTAGGGTTAGTGTTAGGGTTAGGCTTGGGCTTAGGGTAAGGGTTATGGCTAAGGTAAGGGTTAGGGTTAGGGTTAGGGTTAAGGTTAGAGTTAAAGTTAGGATCAGAGTTTGGGTTAGGGTTATGGATAGGATTAGAGTTAGGGTTATTGTTAGGTTTAGGGTTAAAGTTAGGGTTAGGGTTACAGTTAGGGTTAGGGTTAGGGGTACGGTTAGAGTTAAGGTTAGTGTTAGAGTTAGGGTTAGGGTTGCTTTAGGGTAAGGTTAGGGTTATGGTTATGGTTAGAGCTAGGGTTAGTGTTAGAGTTAAGGTTAGTGTTATGGTTAGGGTTAGTGTTAAGGTTAAGGTTAGGGTTTGAGATAGGACTAGGGATAGGGTTAGGGTTTAGTTTACAGCTAGGGTTAGGGTAAGGTTTAGGCTTAGGCTTAGGCTTAGGCTTAGGCTTAGGTTTAGGCTTAGGCTTAGGGTTAGGATTAGGGTAAGGGTTAGGGCTAGGGTAAGTGTTAGGGTTAAGGTTTGGGTTAGGGTTAGGGTTAGAATTAAGGATAAGGTTAGGTTCTGAAGTAGGACTGGGGATAGGGTTAGGGTTGATTTTATGGCCAGGGTTAGTGTTAGGGTTATGGTTAGGGTTAGGGTTAGGTTAAGGTTTAGGCTTAGGCTTAGGGTTAGGGTTAGGGTTAGGGTTAAGGTTAGGGTTAGGGTTAGTGTTAGGGTTAGGGTTTGGGCTAGGTTATTTTTGAGTTAGTGTTAGGGTGATTGTTAAGGTTAGGGTTAGGGTTAGGGTTAACGTTAAGGTTATGGTTAAGGCTAGGGTTAGGGTTAGGGTTAAGATTAGGGTTTTGGTTGGGGTTAGGGTTAGGGTTGGGGTTAAGGTTAGGGTTTAGGTTAGGGTTATTGTTAGAGTTAAGGTTAGGGTTAGGGTTTTGGTTAAAGTTAATGTTAAAGTTAGGGTTTGAGTTAGGACTAGGGATAGGGTTTGGGTTAAATTTACCGCTAGGGTTAATGTTGGATATAGTTGGGGTTAGGGTTGGGGTTAGGGTTAGGGTTATTGTTAGGGTTAGGGTTAAAGTTAGGGTTAGGGTTAGGGTTATGTTTAGTGTTAGGGTAGAAGATAGGGTTAGAATTAGGCTTAGATTATTGTTAAGGTTAGGGTTAGGGTTAGGGTTAGGGTTAGGGTTAGGGTTAGGGTTAGGGTTAAGGTTAAGGTTATGGTTATGGTTAGGGTTAGGGTTAGTGTTGAATGATTGAAAGTCATTTGGTGGAGGATTAGTCAGTTGGGTTCACATCCAGTAGAGCTAAAGTAAACTACATCCTCACTTCATGAGGGAAAAACGTCGAAGATAACGAACTGCCAAAGCAGAATGGCAAATGCACATGTGCACCTCCTAATGGGAATGAGGCAGGGGGAAGATGGTTATCCGCTTACACCCCTACTTAAACATATGACTACTGCCAATAACAAAACAATAAAGGTTAACATACCTGCTAAATGTCTCTAGATTAAATAACAAGTCCATAAATCGTCCAAAACCTTACGAATGTCCCAATACAGTTTTTGATAAGTTCATCAGTTTGTTTTTGGTCATCGGCTTCGTAAGAATATCTAAAATGTTCTTCTCAGAAGGCGTGTATTCAAAAGTTATCGTACCATTCTCCACTTCTGATTTGACGAAATGATATCTAAGGTCTATGTGCTTTGATTTTTCCTTTCGAATATGATCTTTTGTTAAAGAAATAGATCCCTGGTTATCATTATATAACTTTATATTCTGTATGGTGTCTATTTTTGTAACTTCATTTATCAACTGCTTTAAAAACATTGCTTCCTGTGTAGCAGATGAAATAGCAATACATTCAGCTTCACAACTAGAGAGTGCCACAGTTGGCTGCTTTCTACATTTCCACGAGATTGCTCCTCCGTTTCTGTTCAAGAAGAAACAATATCCCGATGTACTCTTTCTGTCTTCTATCGATCCAGCCCAGTCTGCATCACTAAATCCGATAAGATTCAAATCCGATCTGATTTGGTAAATATTAGGGTTTTATCAAGAGTTCCCTTCAAGTATCTCAGAACATGTTTAACGGCTGTCCAGTGGTCTTCTGTTAGACTCTGAGAGTACTGTGCGAGTTTTGAAGTAATCCACGAGATGTCTGGCCTTGTTGAAGTCATTGCGTATATGAAGCTTCCAATATCCTCGCGCTATTTCCTGGAATCAAATGCTCTTTGCTAAGTAAGCACTTCCAACTTCTCCCGCATCGCTTAAGGCCATATAATGATCTGTTCAATTTGCAAACGAGTTTGTTTCATTGTTTTCACTAGTAAAATCATAGCCTTTGGGCTGCTCAATATATATATCGCAGTCTATTGTCTCACAGAATTTCTTCCATTTTTCTCCAGTAATACTCATGCCGTCTACAAGAGTAGGTAATTTAAGTATGTCCTGGTTATTGCAATGGCCAAATATTTTGTGCCATTCTTCAAGATTATGACTAGTTTTCTTCACTTGTACTACTTTGCATTTCTTAAAATGATACAAACGGTCCTTCTTCTGTATTTCAAATTTAGTTCCATCTTGTGCAGATAAAAAAGCTGAATTATTTGAAACTTTATGGGTAGGGTTATGGTTAGGGGTATGGTTAGGGTTAGGGTTAGGGTTGGGGTTAGGGTTAGGGTTAGTGTTAGGGTTATGGTTAGGGTTAGGGTTAGGGTTAGGGTTAGGGTTAGGGTTAGGGTTAGTGTTAGTGTTAGGGTTAGGGTTACAGTTAGAGCTAGGCTTAAGGATAGATTTAGGGTTACAGTTAGGCTTGAAGTTAGGGTTAGGGTTAAGGCCAAGGTTAAGGACAAGGGTTAGGGTTATGGTTAGGGCTAGGGTTAGTGGTAGCATTAGGGTTAGGAATAGGGTTGGGGATAGGGTTAGCATTAGAGTTACGATTAGGGTCAGGGCTAGGGTGAGGGCTAGGGTTAGGGTATAAGTTAGTGTTAGAATTAGGCTTAGCTTTAGTGCTGGGTTAGTGTTAGAGTGATTGTTAAGGTTAGGGTTAGGATTAGGGTTAGGGTTGTGGGCTAGGGTCAGGTTTAGGGTTAAGGTAATAGTTAGAGTTAGAATTAGGGCATGAGTTAGCACTAGAGATAGGGTTAGGGTTAAGTTTATGGCTAAGGCTAGGGTTAGGGTTAGGGTTAGCATTAGGGTTAGGGTTAGGGTTAGGGTTAAGGTTAGCATTAGGGTTAGGGTTAGGGTTAGGGTTAGGGTTAGGTTAGTGTTAGGGTTAGGGTTAGGTTTAGGTTTAGGCCTAGGCTTAGGGTTAGGGTTGGATTAGGGTTAGGTTTAGGGTTAGGGTTAGGATTACTGTTGTGTTAGGAAGAAGGTTAGGCTTATGGTTATGGCTTGGGTTAGGGTTAGTGTAAGGGTTAGAATTACATTAGGGTAATGGTTAGAGTTAGGATTAGGTTTAGGTTTAGGCTTAGGCTTAGGGTTAGGGTAAGGATTAGGGTTAGGGTTAGGGTTAGGGTTTTGGTTAGTGTTAGAATTAGTGTTATGGATAGGGTTAGGGTTACGATTAGTTTAAGGGTTGGTTGTGGTTCTGGTTAGAGCTACGGTAATGGTTAGGGTTAGGGTTATGATTAGGGTTAGGATTAAGGTTAGGTTTAGAATTAGGGTTATTACTATGGTTACTGTTTGCGTTGGGGAGAAGGATAGGGTTAGGATTAGGGTTAGCGTCATGGCTTGGTTTATGGTTAGTGTTAGGGATAGGGTTAGGGCAAAGGTTAGTGTACGAGTTAAGGTTAGGGTTATGGTTAGAGTTAAAGTTAGGGTTTGAGTTTGGACTAGGGATAGGGTTAGGGTTAAGTTTACCGCTAGGGTTAATGCTAAGGTTATGATTAATGTTATGGTTTGGCTTAGGCTTGAGCTTAGGGTAAGGGTTAGGGTTAGGGTTATGGTTAGGGTTAGAGTTAAGGTTAGGGTTAGTGTTATTGTTAGGGTTAGGGCTTGAGTTAGAACTAGGGATAAGGTTAGGATTAAGGCTAAGGTTTAGAACTAGGGTTAGGGTTATGGTTTGGGCTAGGGTTAGTGTTAGCATTAGGGTTAGGAATGGTTATGGTTATGGTTAAGGTTAAGGTTATGGTTAAGGTTGGTGTCAGGGTTAGGGTTAAGGTTAGGGCTAGGGTTAGGTTTAGGGTTAGGGTAAAAGATAGGGTTAGATTACCCTGGGTACCAGAGCCTCAAGATTGAAAAAAAAATAATAACAAAAGAACAAAATAAAAAAAAATAATAAGTTGAGCAAAATACGAGGCTCTGGTTCCATCCAAACAGAGTCTCGTTCTGATTATGAAAATTAACCAATCAGAAGCGCAGGTTCCCGAAATGGAACGTGGTTTTTCATTGGCTTAGACCATCAAACATACAAATCAGCCGCCCAAGTGATTCAAGCGAAACAACGGTTGATGCTTGAATTGATCGTTGGTGGAAGTTGCAATGCCAGTTTGTGAGGAAAAGAAAAATGGAAGCAGCGTTAGGTTGCGGCAGGAAAAGTATTACGGAATCATTTCACGCATATAAACGAGTCATGAACTCAGCAGTTTGAGATTTTAAGATCGATTCTTTGTCTATCAAAAGATTGTTATGGTTAGGGCAAGGGTTAGGGTTAGGGTTTGGGCTAGGGTTAAGTTTAGGTTTAGGTTAAAAGTTAGGGTTACAATTAGTGTTTGGGGTGGGTTATGGTAAGGGTTAGGGTTAGGTTTAGGTTTAGGCTAAGGCTTAGGCTTAGGGTTAGTATTAGGGTTAAGGTTAGGGTTAGGGTTAGCCTTAGGCTTGAGCTTAGGGTTAGGGTTAAAGTTAGGGTTAGGGTTAGGGTTAGAGTTAAGGCTAGGGAAAGAGTTAGGGTTTGGGTTAGGGTTTGAGTTAGAACTACGGATAAGGTTAGGGTTTAGTTTATGGGTAGGGTTAAGGTTAAGGTTATGGTTAGGGTTAGGGTTAGGGTTAGGGTTAGGGTTAGGGTTAAGGTTAGGGTTATGGTTAGGGTTAGGGTTAGGGTTAGGGTTATTGTTAGAGTTAAGGCTAGGGTTAAGGTTAGATTTAGGGTTAAAATTATGTTTTAGTTAGGACTAGGGATAGGGTTAGGGATAAGTTTACAACTAGGGTTAGGGTTAGGGTTATTGTTAGGGCTAGGGTATAGTGTAAGAGTTAAGGTTATGGTTAGGGTTAGGGTTAAAGTTAAGGTTAAGGTTAGGGTTTGAGATAGGACTAGGGATAGGGTTAGGGTTAAGTTTACGGATAGGGTTAGGGTTAGGTTTAGGCTTAGGCTTAGGCTTAGGCTTAGGTCTAGACTTAGGCTTAGGCTTAGGATTAGGGTTAGGGCTAGGGTTAGGGTTAGGGTTAGAGTTATTGTAAGGGTAAGGGTTATGATTAAGGTTATGGTTACTGTTAGTGTTAGGGTGAAGGTTAGTGTTGGGGTTAGGGTTAGAGTTAGGGTTAAGGTTCTGGTTAGGGTAAGGGCTAGGCTTAGGGTTAGATTTAGGGCTAGGGTTAGGGTTAGGGTTAGGGTTACGGTTAGGGTTAGGGATAGGTTTAGGGTTAGGATTAGGATAAGGGTTGTGGTTCTGGTTAGAGTTAGGGTAATGGTGAGAGCTAGGGTTAGGATAAGGGTTAGGTTTAGAGTTAGCGCTAGGGTTAAGGTTAGGGTTTGAGTTAGGACTAGGGATAGGGTTAGGGTTAAAATTACGGCTAACGTTGGGGTTGCGTTTAGGGTTAGGGTTAGGGCTAGGGTTAGGCTTGGGCTTAGGGTAAGGGTAAGGGTTAGGGTTAAGGTAAGGGTTAGGGTTAGGGTTAGGGTTAGAGTTAAAGTTAGGATCAGAGTTTGGGTTAGGGTTATGGATAGGATTAGAGTTAGGGTTATTGTTAGGTTTAGGGTTAAAGTTAGGGTTAGGGTTACAGTTAGGGTTAGGGTTAGGGGTAGGGTTAGAGTTGAGGTTAGTGTTAGAGTTAGGGTTAGGGTTTGCTTTAGGGTAAGGTTTGGCGTTCTGGTTAGAGTTATGGTAATGGTTGGGGCTATGGTTAGGGCTAGTGTTAGGGTTATGGTTAGAGTTAGAGTTAAGGTTAGGTTTCAGTTAGGACTAGGGATAGGATTAGAGATAAGTTTACAACAAGGGTTAGGGTTAGGGTTAGGGTTAGGGCTAGGGTAAGTGTTAGGGTTAAGGTTTGGGTTAGGGTTAGGGTTAGAATTAAGGATAAGGTTAGGTTCTGAAGTAGGACTGGGGATAGGGTTAGGGTTGATTTTATGGCCAGGATAAGTGTTAGGGTTATGGTTATGGTTAGGGTTAGGTTAAGGTTTAGGCTTGGGCTTAGAGTTAGGGTTAGGGTTAGGGTTAGGGTTAGGGTTAGGGTTAGGGTTAGTGTTAGGGTTAGGGTTAGGGTTAGG
>JAADKT020231088.1:0-15671 GCA_011763395.2 Chrysaora chesapeakei
AACATGGCGACATTTGATCTTTGAGTTGCTGTACGATTTCTTCTCTTGGTGTTGTAAAATTCCACTTCAAAACCTACGAAAAACATTGACGATGAAGAAATACTTATGCAAAGAAAGACGTATAAAAACCTTGAAACTCAAGCAACCAAAATGATTAAGTAATTCCTTCTAATGAGGTCTAGTGAAAGCAATGTTCTACCATACAGTTAAAGGAATCTTCATTTCAAGGACAAGTTTTGTAGATGGACTTCAGGAGAGAGTCTTGGATTAAACCAATATAATTGAAAACCTTGTTAAATGCGAACTTCAGACATAGATAAAAGGTTTTCATATTAGCATACAAAGAGGCACTAGTCTATGGAAATTAACTGCCGGGTTTTATGATCTGAAATCAGATACCTTCAGACTTTTTTCGTCCTTGATTCTTTGATCTTTACCAATTTTGTGTATAATTGCGGGACCATCATCTTCTTCGTCTTTTTTCTTTTTGCTCGTAGAAGCTGACACAGGCTAGCGACAAGAAGAAAGAATTAATCAAAATAAGTTTTGATCACGGTATTCACAGACAGTAAATACCCGCATATACGAACCTACGTTTTGCTGGTCAGGCTGGATTAGGTTCTCATTCATCAGGTTCTTTCATTAATTTCAGGGATAACTCACAAAACCATATAGGAGCGCTATGCCATATGTACCGATCTATGTACCATATGTGCCAAAATATTGGCAATTTTGGGCTAGAAACCAAATTAAAATGTACAAATTCCAAAAGCAGATGTTATATGCAAGAAAACGTAAATAATTTCATCGATAGCTGCCAGGAAAGATACAGTGCAGTAGGTAGTAGCTTTTTGTGCTTTTATTAAATGTTTTAACATAAGTTTCGGCCTATTTGGTGTGATATTTTGAAGAAATTGTGACGTCATTTTGTCAATTATATGCATAAGCGGCCAATCTATTGGCAAGTTCATAAGACCAATATAAAATGGTCGAATATGAATGGCGAAGTTTCTGGTAGAGTCCTTATTTACCCTGGGGACAAGGTTGATGGCATTTATTACACCTCTTCCACTCAACTATGCAGTTACAAAAAAAATGAATTCTAGGAAATATTTTATACGCAAATAAGACCCTAGATTCGGATGCAGTAAAAAAGTCTAGCAAAGTTTAAAATATTTGACAAGAATGACTGGGGTTGTACTGTTTTAAAACTTCACTGCCAACCTAAACGATTTTCATTGTAAAATCCCAAATATTTGCTTATCTTTACAAAATCCAGATTATGAGACTTGTATCCATGCGAAATTTCATTTCTGAATCCGATTCCTAACTTTTAGCTATATGGAGAGGTCAGTTAATTCCAAAATAGGGCCCTTAGTTGAAAAGGAAGTACATATCATTCCATCTTACCTTTTTGGCAGCCCCTTTCTTTGCTTCAGCTGCTTTTGATTTCTTTGGTTCTTCGGGAGATTTCTTAGGCCCATCTGCCGATTTCTTCAGTTCTTTAACGGCAGCTTCAGCAGCCCCCGAGTTCGTACTGGCTTTGGCAGACTTAGCTTTTGCTTTCTTTGCTGTTTGTATTGGTACGCATACCTCTCTAGCTTTTTCAAGTATGGCTACAACTGCTGTTTTAGAAGATGCCTGTCAATGAGAATGATAAGGTTAGAAGACCCTGATATTAGTACCGGAAAGAGTTTGAGAAACAATCTGCCAGAGCCATCTCTATGGCTAGAGCGGCATAAGTAGAGAGAAATATTTCATATAGACAAGTTATATAAATATGAAAACGCTGTCCATACATAAGCTGAGTAGTCATGCACTGATAGGCCGACATAACAAGCAGACAGTTTGAGCCATGGCTACAAGTCAAGTCAAGTCAAGTCAAGTCAATATTTTTTCATAGAATTCCAATTAATTACAGGAATACTTATGCGACCCAGGAAAAGCAAGGCTACACGTGCGATTTTCGCCTATTCCGCATGTTTCGCTTGTACTGCTGAAAATGTCTGGTTCTGAGAAATCTTGAGGTGGCTACATGCTGCAATGAAAGTGATGCGACAATCAACTTGCACGGTAAAGAAAAATGGCTCGTTGATAATTTCCCGAAAAATGCCTCGTCTTTGAGAAATTTTTTATCAATACGCGGCTATGTGACATCGCCAGTACGAAATAACCTACAGCCAAAGTATGTGACAAAGTTCAACCAAATTAATGTTTTGTGACCATGTTGCTTCAGGTTGTAGGACATCACGATTATCTTTAACGTGTCCTGTTGCCATCTAAAGCAAAAAGGCACACGTGTAGCAGTGGCTTCGTTCAAATGGGGACAAAGAGGGGAAGAAGTTACTATTTCTACATACCACGAGTTTATTGGCTTCTTTGTTCATGGCATCGAATCCGGTATGTGCCATCATAAGTGGCACAACGGCCTGTGCATTTTTTCTAACATCAGCACTTCTGTCTTCAAGGCATTCAAACAGTGGAGGTATCGATTCATTCAATTCAACTGGAAGTTTCTTCTTTTCTAGAGGGAACGTTTCTTCTAACCATTCCAGGAGCTGTAAGAAAAGCAGGAAAGAATAATACAAGAACCTTTAAATTTCAAAAATTCCAAATCAAATCTTTTACATGACCCAAGTGCTACTGAATTTTTTTGTAGTGCTAGTCTAACTTCAAATGCTGTTTGAGTTCTGCTCAGAGGGAAATTCACGAGTGCCTGTTCTAATTGATAGCCTCTGCATATAGAGCCATTCGTTCTTATACTGACTGGGATTTTTTTCAAAATCTTTTTTGACATCCCAAAGAAAAATTTCAATGAAGAAAGGAGACACTGCGCACTGGTAAAAACCATAAAGGCTTTTCTTAAAAACATAAGCTATTCATAACTCAAATGCTAGGCTTATGTCGACCTACAGTACGACAGAATTACAGCCAAATAGTTGCTAATTCTGCAACGTATAGGATTAAGTTGGTCACGGTTGCAAGAACGCTCATGCCAACTACGAATGACGGGAACAGTTGCCAACTAATTGCAGGAGCAGAAGATCCCTGTTCTGTCCGGAACTCTGCACTGACTGTTGCCATCAAAAAATAAAATATAGCCAACTAGTTGCCAGAGCGCTTCACATCAGTTGCAATAAATTAGTTGCGAAAAATCGCAGATTACCAGTCAAGAACTAGTCTATACAAAGCTAGGTTTAAAACCCTGGCTTAAAGGCTTAATCCCAGTCAATATTCGAGGTATTATCCTTCTCTTCTGAGATAAAATAATTGCAAACTTTGTACTATCTTTGCAAATTTACCGTAATTCGGAGATTTGGTTTCTTCTGGATTTTCAGGGCAGTAGCAAGAATTTCATCAGTTAAAAATGGTGCCATGCCAATCTTCTGGTGCCATGTTGAGAGAGCCTCTTTCGCAGCTGCCTTGAGTTGAGGCTGAAAAGGAGAGGATGGATGGATGAGTTGCCTGTAGGCTTGTAGAAACAGACTAGACTTATTTCAAGAGTCGTAGTTTTCTGCTCCTAAGGCCAACCTGATTACGATAAGTCGCTAAGAACTACACTGAGCATTAGGCCATCCAATTCAATTTTTTACAGTAAATAGTTGTTGCTTTTACTAAAGACTGCCGTTGCTGTTTGCGAAGAGTAGGACTTATATAATGAGTCTAGAAACAGACCCGAAAGGCACTTGAACCTACCACCTTTCAATCTAAGCTGAACGCCTTGACCTGACCACTCAATCATTGATCATACTAATTCTTTACTTATATTAAATCGATTATAAATCGGGCATACAGTTTAATACCAAAAAGGATTAGCAACAGCCTAAAATCATTTTGAAGAATAGATACATTTCAAACTTTCTATTCAATTACTATGTATTGGGCCTACTCATTCCAGAGGCCATCATCAGAGTGAACAGCCATCACTTTTACTCTGATGACGGCCGCGACAATGTGTTGACCTAATATACGGTATATGACAAGAAAGTCTTAACTTCTTCAAAATGTAAGCTTCTAGTAATCTTGTTCGTTACTTGTTTTCTCCTGTTGATTCTAAACAGCGGAATGCAAGAGCTTAAAGCCCGCCGCACATAGTGAGAATTTTGCTGAGAAAACTGCCACGAATGGCACTTTGCTCAGCAAAATTCTGACCGTATGCAGCAGGCTTAATGGCATTAATTACCTTTGCATCCACCATTGTATTAATCATTGCAGGCAGTAAGGTGCCTTTATACTTGATGATGCCTGAGCCTGCAGCATCAGCAAGAGTCTTGCATATTCCAAGGGTAATGGTAACCTATGAAAAAGAACGAGCAAAATTGCTTTAGAAACCATTACTTTGCGTAGCAAAATCGTTGAAAAGGCACAACGTATCATCGTATTAAGCCGCGGCTACCCGTGCGATTTTTTGCTTGAAATAGTGACAGAAGATGTTCTAAAATTTCCGCCGCGACCGGAAAAACTAACAGTCGCACGTGTAGCCAGGGATAGATTATCGAGCAAAAAGTTCTGCGGCCTTATGAAATACGGTCGCAGAACATTGATTGGTTGAACTTTTCGCGACATATTTTGCTTGTCGCCAATAAGGTCGCAGCATGTAGCCGGTTTTTTGCATTGGCGACGTAACAATTGCATTCTTTTGGCGCCTTTTCTTGGAAATTTTCTAAGTGCCATTCTTCTTATAACGCAAGAACTTCAGTCACAGCATTTTCGTTGCAGCGTGTAGCCACTTAAGGATCATTCATGACAGGACGCTTTCAGATGTGTCGCATCGCCTTTTCGAGCAAAAGTCGTAGGCTTAGCGACTGCTTTAGACATTATAACCACCTCTTATCATGACAAGCCCAGCATTTGATACCTTTCAGAGCAAAGTTTCCAGAGGGACCCGTCTCCAATTACCAAGCCCTGGCCCGGATCTGTCTCCAATGATTTGGCCCACAGCCTGTCATATTTATAAATAGAAAATGAATAAAGCAGAGTTAAAAAAAAACTTACCAAATTTTTGTTACTGTCAGCCAATCTTGCCTTCAAACCATTTGGTAATTCACCAACTTCTGGCTGAATAAACTTATTCTGCTTGAAAATTTCAATTATCTGTAAAAAATAAACATAGCATTAACTCACTCTCAAAAAAATCGAATGGTATTTTTCGCTTTGCCGAAGAAGGTTTCAAAATTTTGGCACTTCCAATATTGAGGGCACGAAAGAGTTTCTTTTCATTATTGGTAGATTACTTGAGCCAGAAGTTTCGCTTTTCTTTCCAATTATTTTCCGCTTTTCGGATCCTTCGAACAACAGTATCTCACAATGAAGCGAGAATATCACAACGTTCACACAAAAAAACTCTTTTCCAGTTCAGAAAACTTGCACAGAAGATACATTAAAATTGCCTTCATAAACTTCCTTATAAAAAAATGCAATAAAAAGCGGAAAAAAGATTTTAGAAAATTTTTATTGTCTTAGGGCCTGTTTACATGGAGACTGGTCGGTCCAGTTAGCCAAGCTAGCTCGGCTAGGCAAGATTATTTTTCAAAGCGCTTACATGGATAAATTTCCCAGCCCGGTTAGCCGAGCTGGATTCGCTCGTTAACACTTTTGCACTCTCTCTTGTCAACATTTCATCTCGACTCACCGGGCTAGCCCGCTCTCAATACAAACGCAAATTGAAGAAACAAAAGATTCTTTTGTTCCGGCAAATCTCGGCCAGGCCAGATCCGCATAAAGCATAAAGCTTCTGTTTAAAATCTTATACAGAGTAAAGCTGTAAAAATCACAATTCAACTCACATCCTGAAGAGCTTCATTTCTGAGCTTCCAATTTTTATCTGCTAATTTCGACATCAAGTCTTCGGTTATCTTATCCCTGAATCAAAATCAGAAATATACTCAAACGAAAAGAAGCACCAACCCTGTTTATAGGTATACTACCTAAAGTGGTGATTTCTGAAAAAAAACTAGCAAGGGGCTCTAGGGACAACGTCATAAGTAAGGGTGTAGTTCTTTGACCATGTTTTCATCCATGCATATATGACAGCCAAGACTTAAGAACTAACCGGTTTAGAAGAAGATCAGGAAAGTGTCAACCATGAAAATAGGGGGATCCAGCATAGCCATGAGCAATCTATATATTGCACAAATCGAAACAACTCTAAAAGGCGCTAAGGAGAAGAGATTTAACTCCAGGTCAAATACTTTGCAGATAAAGCATATAAAGAGTTGGCTGGATATTCAAATGCTCGGTCAATGCAAAATTTGCCTCTGAGCACCCCTTAATATCACCACTGATTACCTATACGGCGCTTAATCATTTTTTAAGCTGTTAAGTTTGCTTAATTCTAAACTATCAACATATATATATATACATAGTTAGTCCATTAGGTTTTACTTTTCATCTTCACCTTTACTTTCCTAATATTGCTTAAACAGCTTCAGAGAAAAGTTAAACAACAATCTCATTTTAAGGAACATTTACAAATCATTTAGATAGAAAACATACCTTATATTTGTCCTATCAACAAGGTCTTCAGGATTCATACCACCTGCTCCACCTTGTGCACCAGCATCACCCCCGTCTTCTTCTCCACCATCGTCTTCATCTTCATCCTCTTCGTCTATATCTCCCGCTATCTTCCGAATAGGTGCCGGGGGTTTTTCATCTTTTACCTACACAGAATAAATAAAAAAACACTGCAAAACGGTAAAATTCTACACCAGGGTTGTTTGCGCTGTTTCTCGCTATTACAAATCTACTTATAAAGACTGGGCCAGATGTAGTGAACATTTCATCCGATATTGACCAAGTTGGCAAAGTTTGGCCAACATCATTTTCCTTGACGTTGGGCGAAGTTTTATCATAATTAAAGCAATTACCCAACATTCGTGAATATCGGCATCGTTTGGCCACGCTAGAACGACATAAAAAATACAGGGTGTTCCAAACAAAGGGAACCCGGTAAAGGAACTTTCATACCAAAGTATTAAATTTTTGAGCATAAAACTGGGTACACTAGTTTTTGAAGGGATAAGAATTATGCAGACATCACTTTATAATGCTTTACTTTACAGATAAACTAGGAAGAATTAAGAAACAAAATTTTTGACACAGTGTTTGTTTAGTCAATACAAAGAACAGTCAAATGTGTACTTCAAAAAGCACAACTCGCTATAAACAATGTGTTCAACAATTTTATTCGTCTAAATTAATCATTTTTCAAACCCTTGGCTTGAAATAACCAATGGTTGTATCAATAATACCCATGCTGTAACTTATACCCAGCATCAGAAATCCTGAAAACTCATTCTTTTACTCACCATAGTGAATGTACACAGTAAAGTAATATGACAAAAATTTTATTGGCCTTGAAGCTACGGTTCGCAAATAAAAACAGTTTCTAAAGCGGGTTCCTTTTTTTAGAACACCTTGTATACAGTATCAGATTTCTGTTAGCACAAGCTCTCACTTGTACCAACCAAACAATGGCAATGTTACTCTCTATTTCAAACAAAAACTGTACAAGTCTTTTAAAGGGCGCAATTACCTTCTCAATTTCAGCATCGATCTGCTGCAGCAACGCGGGTTTCTCCTCTTCAAATATTGTACGCAATGTAGGACCAACATACATGTAAAGGGTTGCTAGGAACTGAATTGCTGATCCTCTTACAGCCTGCAGAGAGAAGATAAACAAATTGTGTTGCTATGTTAGAGCCTTAAGCTATGGCTAGACTAAACTAGACATGTAGCGCGACACTGGATTTGGCGTGTTTGGCGAGCAACATGTCCCCCGAATCATTTGCATGTTGCGGAGACAAGAAATTTTTCTGTTGTCTCCAAGAAACTTTTGCGCGTCTCTTGCTACAATTTTTTTTGCGCGCTGCAAAGTTCCCGAGGAGGCTAAACTGGGAGGCATGGAGGGGACATTAATGTCACGCACAACATGTCTCCTAGTTTAGCTAGGCCTTTAGCCGAAAGTGTTTTTTAAAGGGAAGGTAGAATGTTTGAGTGTGAGCAGTTCATCAAAGGTATCCTAGCAAGAATCAAGAATCATCTTCAAACAAGTCAACACTCCCATAGCTGCATGGGGCACTTTGGTGATTCCACCACTTCCCTCCGCTCATGTCTGTCCATTTCTGTTCTAATACATTCGACAATGTTCCTGTATTCCTGAATTTGATAGGTTATATAAATAGCTCTGCCGTGTAGGAGAATACAATAAAGCCTGCACAATGTTGTGGGAGCATGCATGAATAATTGAAAAAATATGACGGCTTAAAGCTTTACCGGATTTGTGTTTTGAAGACACGTCTTGATAAACGCAACATGCGGCTTCAGATCAATTCTGCAAAGAAAAGGTATTGTTATGCGTACTTCTAATTCATTTGCAGGCTTCTGCTATTTACTTGAGCATATCAAGCATCATTTGCTGCAGTAGGCCCTGAGTCCTGCCCCACCATTGTGCGAAGGAATCGTGCCCATCCAGGTAAGCTATTTCTCTCCAGTTTCCGTAAGACATTTTAAGGCAGGGAAGGGGCCCTTTTCTTGCCTTTCCCCAGCACTGAAAAATTCTTAACAAATATCCTGGGATGTAATGCAATGCAAAATACTATAATAAGTAATAAATTAAAAAACAAAAAACAAATATACCGCAATTCCTCGATCAAGCGCTCGGGCCACTTATTTGGAAATCCGTCTCAAGGAGGAGCAATAATTTGAAAATTCATGAATAAACTAGTATGTATTGTGACGAAAACTAAGATTTGCAGCACAATTAAAGGGGTGTGAGCGACCAAATACCGACAGGCAGCTGAATCCAACGGAGGAGTTTATTCCAGGAAATACGGTAGAAAGAATATAGTACAAATAAATTTATACATTATAGGCATGCAGGATATTCACTAAAAAAATTCTAAAATGACGAACTAAAGATACAAGATTTGCTGAAAAACCGTAGCTAGACTAGCAAACACCTACTTGAAACCAAATTCTTTCAGAGCTTCAGTCATCCATGTCAGTGATTCAGACTGCATTTTTGGATTTTTCATACCAGAAGCTGTTTTAGCAACCTGGAGAAGGGAATCATTTGTCAAGTTCAAATAGAAGACGATTTTAAAAGGCACTATCAGAAAGAAGAGTTTGCAAATTGTTGCAGCTTCAAGCAATGTAAAAATACTTTGGAGACAGATGTGTCACTTATACGCAAAAAGAGTATTCGCATGATCTTCATCAGACAATAGACAAGGCAGCGCCAACCGTGCCAACATGTTGGCCAACAAGCTGGCACGGTTTGCGCCCACCTTTAGCTGTTTTAAGAGAATTAAGCCTCTCACAAAAGAGAACTATCTCTTGTAACTCTTCACTTTTCATAGGAAATACTGGGTACAGTACTGGTAATGCATTAATCAGTAGGATTACCTTCAAGCTGACGTAGTTCAAAGAGATATTTTCAGCGAAAATCTTCAGAGTTTCCTTGATTGCGTCTTTAAGCTGAATAGATGAAAAAATAACACCGTGTACAACATTTATGAATTGCAATGTAGTTCATACCAGGGAAATGTTTTGTTGATCTATCGACGGGACATATGGAATGCACGTAGGTACATAGCTGCTAAAAGTGTAGATGAAATAGTATGTTTAGCGTCAGTTGATATACGATCACGGAAGTAAATGAATAAATGAGACCTTGAGCACTGGCTGTGATGCTACCTAGGCTGGTCATGGAACTCCAATCATCATGAACTCCTAACACAACGAACTAGTTGGATTAGACCATTGTAGACCATGACGCCACAGTATCTTCACGGTTGAAGGCAGGATGGCTCTACCAAGCCACAATTTGGCAGTACCGCACGTATCAGAGATGCGAGGAGAAGTACATAGTAAGGACAAGACAGGTACATATAAAACAAAGTACAAGGGCAAACACAATGAGAAGGACATGCGATAGCGGGAAAAAGAACATAGGCAGGTTGAGTATATATTTTTAGCAATCCAAAATGTAAACTTCGTTTTTGACTGTTTCGATCTAACGATGTTTGTCAGCATACTCCTTTTGTCTATTTAAGAAGCTTAATTTACCAGCTTATATTAGCAGACTGAACCTATTCTCAAGAAAGATGGACGAAAGCTAGACTTTATCAAACCCTTCTTCTCACAGATCAATCCATTTTCAAAAAACCAGAACATAGAAACAAACGAAAAATAAAACGAAGATTTAGCTTACCTTCATGTCACCAATTTTCTCTATTAAGCCTGAAATAGCGTACATTGCACATCTCCTTGAGAAAGGTTTCGAATTCTTGGCCAGCATCCCAAGAAGTGAAAATTTACCTTTCAGTACCTAACGGATAAACACGTAGGAGTGATTTTGAGCTGGATATGTTGTAGTGATTTATAGACCTTTTCAATGCACGACGATAGGGTTTAAATACAAGCTATTTCTGTTAAATTTTTTTACAATTTTTTAACCCTTTCCTTCCTGGAGGGACCATATGGTCCATTGATAAATACTGTAAAACGTGATATTGTCAGGGGGTAAATGCATGATATATTATTGGATTTATATTAGTTATTTTCTTTGAAGCCATCTGCTTTCAACTGACTATCGTTGTTTTTGCTACCCCCTTAAAAACTTGCAGTCATATAGATTAAAACTGTTATATGCAAATAAATCCGGGTGTGAAAGGGTTAAAATGAAAGTTTCAGGGACCAAGGAGGCGCTTATTCGAGGAAGGGCGCTTATTTGAGGAAGTACGGTATTTCTGGTTCTGTATTTTAAGAAGGCGACCCTTTTAATTCCTTGTTTTTCTTTTGGTTGAAACGAAGACTCTCCATACCTTAATTTTCTTTGCGCATGGAAACATAATAAGCACCATTACACAAGGTGCATAAAAATGAAAACCTACAGAATCGACAACAAATTACTTGCGTTTTAATTGATTTATTCACGATTCCACCTGGCTCAAAATCAAAACATACTAAAATTAACAACAAGAGAAACCATGACCGACAGAGTTTTGGCAAATTCTTACCATGACGTTACTGTCTTTCCAGCCAGGTTTTTTACCCAACGTCCGTACAATAACTTGCGCTTGAGTTGAGTCTGGTGTCATGCTTTGCACTTTCTGCAATATATAAAAAGAGCAACTAACCTTGGGAAAAATGCTTAAGATATCAGTCAATTGAAAGACAGGGCTAGACAGGTACAGTATACAAGGATGACATTACAAGCATAGGGTATATTTTGATTTGGACTAATATTTCTAAGACAGTCTGTGATTGCTTGTAGACTGGCTTCCAAGAGAGCTTCAAAACCTACCATTTTCAGAACATTGCTATCAAGAACACGAACACTGTAGTAAGATGGTTACCGTAGAAAGCTTCCTGTATGATGGGTGGTGAAAATCAATTCAGTCATCATACTGGGCTTCATTATCCATCCGCCATGTTGATCCGTTGGTGAAATTATAAGATATTAAGAGTTACTAACCTTTGTAGTTTCCTCGACGCCTTCCAGCCTCTCTTTCCAATTTGAACTGCTGAGTTGCTTGCATATAGTTTCTCCAAGCATTTCTAATGCAGTATCTTCAACGATGCTTTCCTTTTGAAGTAAGAATATAATGCAATTGAAGGATGAAACAAGAAAAGAGACACGGAGTGCACCATAAACAAAAGAGGTATTGAGAATATTACAGATGACCCATATGTTTTAGGTATGTACAGGAAAGATTATCAAAATGATTTGACCGTTTAGAAATATGAAGAATAGTTTCATCATAAATGGGTAAATGGGAGACAGGCAAAGAATGTTTAAAAAGTGAAGCAACAACACTGCTAAACGACGAGAAAGCGATAAGAAAAGATAGATTTTTACGCACTAAAGATATATTTGTTGCCACTCTGTGCAAAAGTTAAAAAACTGTTTTCCCAACCCAAAACGAAACGATTCTTGCCATTTTAGTAAAGAGGTTCAGTGGGCTAGAAAACCAGTAGTAGTATTTTACTAAAATCCTTACCTTAAACTACCCTAACTCTGACCCTGTGCCTTGTAGTACTAGTTCTTGTCTTAGTTGTAATAGTTGTTGATGCTGATTGGTGCGGCTATTTTGAGCTGTGGCTATTCAATCAGGAGTAATTTCTGGAAAAATAACGCCAGGACGACCTCAACATGGACACTGAGGGTGACCATTGTCAGAGGGTTTTTGCATCCGCAGTAGTATTTAAACGTCGCGAAAAATTTGAAACAGGCCCCGTCCTTTTACGTGATCATTCTTGGCAAAGCGAGAAAAGTTTTAACATCTTGTAGTTTGTGCGTCCTAGTTTTCAATCTCCAGCCTTAAGAACTTCAAGCTTCAAGAACAAATGGCGCGAATGCTACCCACTACACTACACTGCCCTCAGTCCTGCTTCAACATGTTTTTTGAACAGTGTTTAAAAAACATTGTGATGAAATATCAAACTTGCATACCATGAGCTCAGGTTCTTTTGGTTCATTTTCGTCATCTGCATAAGAACTTGCTCCTTTCTTTCCCTTTTTAGGCACATCAGCTTTTGCTTTCTTCGTTCCTCCCTTCAAAAAACATTCAAAGTCGATTAGCTAATACACATTTGATTCACAATACAACCTTCTATCAAGCTGTTGTATTATACAAATAAAATGAATGAAAAATGAGTGAATGAAAAATGCAATACCTGAGGTGCAGTTGCAGGTCTTGATTTCTTGGCCTGAAATAAATCCAAAAAACATACATTCAAAGTTTGCAATTCCTTTTCTGTATTACCCTCTTCTGCATGCAGAAAAGAATTTTCTTCCGTGCTTGATGCTGGCAAGTATAGCTCAAAGATGCTTGGTGTTATATAATGAAACTCGGTATCTTATAAAAAATTGCACCTTGAAAAAATCTTATCGCACAGTCTTAATAATTTTCTGTATAGTGTTTGTTACTACTATGTGTCACTTCTCATTTCAATTGTAAGATCTACACAACATTGTACCTGATGTTATATTCAAATTAATGGTGTTCCCCCACGATCCAACGCTGTATTAGGGACCTCTTTTTTACATACATTTTATCACTATTGTCTAATGAAAAGCTGCCTATTTATTTCTTAAGCGTCTTGGGAGACGATGGGTTTTCACCGTGAGCAGTCAAATCAGCGTCTGGAGTGGCTAAACGACCTAATCCTGATGTGACAGCCCCTTCCCGGTTGCTCAACACGTAGGGTGCTGTGGCGTCGTGGTGTAATCCAGCTCACTCGTGGTGTCAGAAGCTCAGTGTGGTCAGGGTTTGAGCCCAGCCACGGTAGCGTCACG
This sequence comes from Chrysaora chesapeakei, assembly GCA_011763395.2. Lineage (NCBI taxonomy): Eukaryota > Metazoa > Cnidaria > Scyphozoa > Semaeostomeae > Pelagiidae > Chrysaora > Chrysaora chesapeakei. Next base: position 13,307 of record JAADKT020231088.1, read on the forward strand.
GCCAGGGTCGAGGTCTCGATTAGTTAACCTACTACTGAGATCCTAGCGACTGGCGCTAAAACACCATTTCACCTTCACCTTCACCAGTTTAAAGGTGGATTTGGAGCCAGGATCTGCTGCCTCCTTCTCTTTTTCTCCTCTCTTCAAGCTTTAAGTATCTTCGTTCATCTTCTCTTTGACTCCCTCTTTGATCGCATGCTTCCAACCACTGGGGTTGTCTGCAGGGGACCTCGGTCTCCCTGGTTCAATGCCGAAAAACAGAACATACCGAAAAGAAAAGCATGAAAACAAATGAAAAAGAATAAGTAACCTTGTCTGCTGCTGCTGCTGCTGGTTTTTTGGCAGCTTGTTTCTTTGCTGGTTCCTTTGCAGCAGGTGGTGGTGCAGATGCGGCAGCTGGAGCTGTCTTTGGGCGAGCTGCCTTGGCACCAGGGGCTGATACAACTTCAGCTTTTTCAAAGCATTGCTGAACCTAATAGAAACAAATAAAATAGGAAATACTTAACTATCGAAATGGAAGGCTAGAAAGAACACATTTAACACATTTACTGAATTAAGGGCGCTGTGCTCTTATTAATAAAGCCAAGGCTACAATTGCAGCTTTTTCACCTGTTCTGGGACTCTACACTCCTCAAAATACTCTGTTCTGAGAAATCCTGAGATGGCTACATGCTGAACAAAAGTGCTGTGCAGACGTTCTGCGACAATCAGCTTGTGCTGTAAGAAGAATGGTTCCTAGACAATTTCCAGGAAAACGCACGAAAACAAGGAAATGCATTCCCTCACAAAAAAAACCGGCTACAGGCTGCGATATCATTAGCGACAAGTCAAAACATTTCGCGAAAAGTTTAACCAAATCAGTATTCTGTGACCGTCTTTCCTCGGGTCGCCGAACATTCTGTTCGAAAATCAATCCCTGGCTACACGTGCGACTTTCAGTTTTACGGTGGCGGAGACAATTTTTTAACATGTCCTATCGTCATTGCAAGCAGCAAGTCGCACGTGGAGCCAATAACAGAGCTAAACGCGTCTTCGAAAGTGTAGGATTATGCCTTTTATCTAAAGTCCGTGCACACATACAAATTTGGGAAATGGAATCCATATTAACAGCCAACGATATTTTTCATAGATTCAGATATGATTAAAAGAAAAGATATGCTTAATAATTTAATTAAGTATAACCTTTTCTTGTTTGATTTTGTCTAGTTGTTCAATGTATGGAGCCATTGCTTTCTCACCAACAACTTTCATGGCAGTTCCAAGAGCGTCTGCGGCCGCATCTCTTACATTTGCGACAGTGTCATCCATTCTCTGCAATAAACAATTTCAATAATTAATATGGTTTGATTTTTCACTAACTCACTCACTCACTAACTCACTAACTTACTAACTCACTCGCTCACTAACCAAAACTTCAACAATGAAAAATTGGGTAACAATACTAAACATCCCAAGAATGCAGTCTCATTAAATATAGGCTTATCATCTAGCATAGATACAGTACAATGACTATACGATAGTTACCTTAATGAGCGGTGGGGTGAGTTGCTTTAGCATCGGTTTTGGCAAAGTACTCGGTGTTAGTAAGCAGAAATTTCGTGCTAAGAATTTACATGTTTCTTCTTTGACGCTTGGGTTCTTGCTGTCAAGAGACGCTATTGTATCCTCTACCATATTAGATAGACTGGTCTGCAAATAAATTGAAAGCAATCAGTATGATATCGATGGAAAAGAATATTTGTACAAACTTTAGTTAGTACGTAAACTGTCATCCTTTAGTGTCATGTGGTCATAGATTCTGAAAGCAAACTGTCATAAGGGAGGAGAACCTTGGGCTGTATGACTTGGAGAATTGCAACGCGATTTCCTTGAGCCCTTTAGTTTAGTGGAATCGTTTGTTTGTTTTTGCATAATGCAGTCCATATTCCAATTTTATCTATTGTGGTAGGTCACTTGTGGAAAACTCTATCCTGTGGTTCGCCACTAATTACAAATTTGTATAAATATGTATGAAGTCGAAGAAGGCTCAACATAGCCGAACCACAAAGAAGTTCAACAGGAGGAGAACATTGGACCGCATGATGTAGAGAGTTACTCAGCGATTTCATTGAGCTCTATAGTTTAGTGGAAACGTCCTTGGTAGTCCGTATTCGAATCCCATCTATTGTGGTACGCCATTTGGGAAAAAATCTATCCTAGTGTTCACCATTCAGGAAAACTATCTCTGAGAATAAGTATAACGCTACAAATAACATTGGATCAAACTTTTGATATTTGTGGACTAGCAATAAAGTAGAAGTTACACTATACCACGTGGAGTTATATACACAAACAGTAGTTACCTAATCAGTAATCCAAGGCAGTC
>JAADKT020232199.1:0-15668 GCA_011763395.2 Chrysaora chesapeakei
GTCTTTGATATCTTCTTCTTCGGTATATATTCTAAATGCTTTCTTATCCATCTTGTTCATGTTCTTACCTTCACCGACTAATTTATTTTGTTCTGCTGCTGACGGGTGTATATCATGCGCTGTTCGCCTATGTGGTGCGAGATTTAACAGTATTTCACTTATTTTTTAGTCATAATATAGGGTCTGTTTCTGTGTAGGTCTACATTAAAATTAGGTGGGTTTGCAAAATCTGGGTGGCACATCCCCGTCCATCCATAATACATGTAACCCCCTGGGATGTAAGCATAAAGCATAAATAGTTCTCAGACTCAAGTGCCAAACTGAAAATCAGAATGAAAAAGTATATAGAATTGAGCATTGAAAGAAGATAACACTGCACCAAAATCTTAGAAAAAAATGTGGACCCAAATTCATTTCCTTATATACCCAATGCCTGATTTGAGTTTTGCAGGTGTTCAGCACAGAGACACACACCAAACACTACAACTCTGAAATGTAAAAACTGAAATCCTGACACTAACAATATCCCTAAACCTTTACAGTAACATTCACCCTTTTGAAGACCAAATTTTGGTTAAAGTCCTGTGTCCAGCAAATAATCTATCAACAAAACTATTGGTACTGTTGTGTAAGTCAACAATCCTTGATGTTATTGTGGTTTGACAAACTGCTACCATGGAGTTATTGGTTAGCTCCAACCATTGCAGTTTTTGCAAAGCAAATGCTTGCAGAAGGGCGCGTGGAGCCATTTTGTATTAAACTTGGCATCTTGATATTTTACAGAATTAGACTGATAGCTGAAAATTTGCCACTATTGAGTGTGATTTCTGACTGTGATTTTGCAGTTATTTACTTTTATGTCATTGGTCTTTTATTATTTCAGATTTAGGACTCCCTCGGGTTAAAAGGTATATTCTTATTCTATGCAATGGAGAGTTTGTTGTATCATGCAACACCTTATTATGTTGAGTATAAGTATAATCACTTAGAATAGGTCTAGTTCTTGCAATATAATAAATAATTATCTTTAGACAGATGGTTTGAGGTTGTGTAGCAGCCGTGATATTGGCAATGGTCTATGTGCTAAAAATGCAGATCATGTGACAAACCTTTCCCAGATAAAGTAAAACATTTGCAAAATAGTATGTTTTAGCGAGTAAATATAACAAGGGAAACAATGTTTTAGCCTCTTTAGGAAATCTCTGATTAAATCTGAATAATTCCTTGATACCAATGATTTAAAATTTTATTGCCTGAACCCAAAAACAATCTCATTGCAGAATGATGAATACGTCTGCCGTTTCTGAAATATCTGAAGTTTCAGAGATCATTTACAGAACTGCTAAGGGTTTTTAATTGATTGTAGACGGTATTTGTATATTTGTATGCATTAAATATAATGTTGTACCGAACAAATAATGTAATTTGTCTTCATCTTAGATGGATCAGCTATCTACAAAAAAGGTTGGACAACTTTTCTGTTTCACGAGGTTGAGGGAAATAATAAAAGGAAACAAGTATTCTCTCATTCATATGCAACACACGGTAAAGGAGACAAGCTTCTGAATGTGATAAAAGACAAATTTACCACTGCAATGAAGAGATTTATGGAAGGTAATATTGCACACTCTTAAATGCTAATTATCATTGATGCTTTGCTGTCTGGTTGCAATTTCGAGAAAGTCTATTTTTGTATGCGCTAGTTTACTCTCCTTCATCAGAGTTCTGTTCAAATTTGATCAACTAGAGTTCGAAAGGCTAAATTCTTAAGCTTACCACTAGTTGAGCTTTTGAGCCTTTTTTGCAGAGTGAGAGATTATTCCAATGTTTTTTCGTAAAGTAAATTGTGCAACTAATGAAATTAAAGTATATTCAGATTGTTGAAGCACTATATAAGACATCTTATGCGAGTATTTTTCAGATGAAGATTGTAAATATTCTCGAAAGACACAAGAGAATGAAGCTGTAGCTGAACCTATGTCTGAGCCTGACATTTATCATGCAAGTGCTCTTCCCTCAATTGTCCAGTGATTTTTTTTACCTGATCTTTAAACACATTCGTCCGTTCTAGTTCCTTCATAACGCAGTTATTTTATAATCAATGCTTCCTTCGTAGCTTTAACAGTTTACTTTAGCTATAATTACATGGAACGTTTTGTAGTTTGTCATACTTGATACAAGAATTACTGCCGTCAAATGGATTATTGCCTTTGTGCTGCAATTATCCAAGTACATTTTTATGGGCAGTGGTCAATGAAATTCATTGTCCCAAAAGAGTACCAATAACTTTTGGAGCTGGATTACATTCCTTAATCTTCAGTGTATCTCCTACGTCTAGTGACATAACCGTATTGTAAAGGACCCATAGACCATTGGCAATGTAATGTATATGCAGTATGTAATGATAGTAATAATTGTATGGAAGTCGTGAAAGTTTGATTCGTATTTTCAGGATTTTGTGATCACAACTCCATGATGCCTCCAAGATGATTTGACGATTACCTTGGTAATTTGCAACTATAAATGCTCACATTGGCGCAATAATTGTAGGGAAAACCTGGTCTCAATAAGATCATAATGATATAAAATCGTTATGATGTTATTGAAGCCAAGGGTGCAAACAACATATTGAATTCTGACCTGCAAAAAATGGTCACTCAATTTGACTCAATTACACAACTCTGTGCTCAATGAACTCTTGCAAAACGATTTAATTTATTAAATGGAGAGGAATTTTAGGCCCTATGTACACGAGAGCCCAAAATCTGCCCTATTGCATTCCTGAGCGGATTAAACCAATTATCAAGTAGTGTTGGCAATTTTTACCATGTGGATGGTTACTTTCAATGTTTTTCACAAGCGAAGATTCTGGGCGCACATGAAAGAAACCGCCGATGACAGCTAAGGAAAAGAGGAGACAGTCCAGAGGATCTCCAACATGCCCAAGTTGTCATCGACATGCTTTAACACAGTGATTTACAAACCACCTAAGGAGCACTTAAAACCATTCATGTTCCATTTACGTTTACTGTACATGTAATTGATACACAAGCCATTTTTAGTACAAAATGTCTGAAAAAGAATTAATTGTATTGTTCCTTATTATTGCGTATCTCTTGGAGCAGGACAGACAGAGCAAAATACGTAGAATGATTTATTTTGGATATAATGTATTGGCAACACGAAGTCTCCAAATGCAACTAGCAGCAATAAATTATTTTGTTAATTTATACCAGGACAGATGGGCTTGGGTTTATCATCGGCAAGAAAATGAATTTAAAACATATTAATCGGCTGATCTGAACACAAGTAAGGACTTGGATCCAAATTATTGGCATGCTCACTATCGTATGAGCCGTGAAACATTTGATTTTATATGCGATCGTGTTTAACCCTTTTTGACCAAAAAACAAACAAATATGCGTGTCACAATTCCATTACCAAAAAGGGTTGCTGTTGCTGTTTGGTGGCTTGCAAATGGCGGGTCTTCAAGATCCATTGGTCAATCTTCTTGTATTTCTCACTCAATCATCTGTCGCATAACAAAGGACTTCGTCGGTGCACTGGTTCACCTAAGGGACATGTTTATTTGTTGGCCCCAAACAGCAGCAGATTGTGAAAGAACTTTTTAAGTTTTTAAGTATGTCTGCAGGTTTTCCAGGTTCTGTGCATGATTCAAGAATTTTACCTAATACATGGGTATTTAGAGAGGCCGTAAACAAGCAAATTTTAACCGAACCAATTTTTTATTTCAATAATGAAACGCCCATTAAACCATTCTTGGTTGGTGATGCAGCGTACCCTCAGGCAGACTGGCTCATAAAGCCATTTCCTTACGAAAAATATATGCAACCACGACAAAAACCTTTCAACCTAGTTCTTTCTCAAGCAAGAGTGTCTATTGAAGAGCATTTGGTGTCTTGAAGGGCCAGTGGAGAATTCTTTTGGAAAATTTGGAATTAGAGCCATCCTATGCTTCCAATGTTGCAATTGCTTGCATTGTGTTGCATAACATCTGCCAACAGTTAAAAGAGCCAATAGATGATGTAATTGAGCCATATGTTATTCAACAATCAGCCTCAAGAAAACAAATCGGTCTGCTGATAGGATTTGTGAAATGTTTGTTAGCTACATTGATGAACAGTTGCAGAATGAATCTATCGATTGAAACATTTTTAGAAATATATCAAGCTTGATTGTAATTCTATGTAATGGTCACATTGATTTTAAATCAGCAAACAAGCACATTGACTTAACTGATATGCAAGGCATTCATGATTAATTAATGATAAAGCTGTAGAAAGAACAAAATGAAAAATAATAATGATGATATCAGGGGCGTGGGAACATGTTACAAATGGTAGGGCACAACAAAAAGGGTACAATTTTTTTTTGTAATTAAAACAATCAATAACTAAGAGAAGTTTCTTATTTATTAGCATTTTCTTTTAATTAAAAGGGGCACGAGACACAAGTTTTGAAAAAGGGAAGGAAGCACGTGCCCTTTTTGACCCCAGTTCCTTCGCCCCTGGAAGATTTTATGATTGTCCTAGCAAAATTAAAAAGTGTCACTATTAAAAGAATCATCATCTCTTCTCCTCTCATTATTCTCTCTTTCTGCAAATAACATTGCCACACTAAGAAGTGTATTTGCTGTATACCTTCTGCTGCTTTCCTCGATCTCTTTCATTCTGTCGAGGAACTGATTCATGCTGTCTTGTTGTTGCTTATGGATGTCGTTTAAGAATTCCACCATTTGGGCTGATGCAGAAGACTTAGATGGCTTTTTCTTCTTCGTTTTTTCGGTTGCGGAGGAGCAGGGGGACACAGACAGCCTCTCCGATTTTGCCTTGCAGTGGATCTTGCTGCTGAAAGCCTTCGCCAATTTCTTGTTCTTCGTTCAGTCTAACCAAACTCCTTTTTCCGAGAAGTTCATCAAACAGGTTGTAGTATTTCGGCAAATTTCTCGCAGCGCCACTTCTTCTTTTGTTATCCTTGGCCTCTTTGTAATTATCTTTCAACTATTTCAGTTTCTTCTTCACCTGATCTACCGTCTTTCCTGTGCCTTTCTCATTGACAGCATCAACTATTCTTTTCCAAGCAGCTGGATTTTTATGGCTCTCAAGTTCAACAAAACATTCTTTCCACGTGTTCACTAGTGCGTTGGTTTCAATCTATGTCCATCTTGTTCTTATATTGTTTTCCATGTTCTTTTTTTGACTTGCGCCTTCTATCATCATGGGTCTCGTTGTGGGTTCTTGGCTAGGCTGATTGTAGGGACGATGCTGGTAATTTATTTAAAGAAATGACTGTGAAAATGTATTTGCAACTGAACTTTGCATCACACTAAAGGGTGGGGGGAAAACTCTAGGGGTCGGAAAGCAAACTTGCTGTTGATTACTATTTTGTTGCGTATATTCCGTATACTCAAGTGGTGTAGTGGAAGCTCTTGGGTATCCGTCTGGGTCTTGAGAATCATCATAAACATCACAGTTCTTAGTAAAATTTTCATTTACAAATCTTCGGAATCCAGCCATTTTTAAACGCGTCGACTTCAGAGTACAGAATGTAATAAAAAATTACGGTCAACCAGCCACCTTTTATTTAGATCATCATACCATTGCTGACAGATAACATGTCATCTTGTAAAATACCAGGTGAAATACGCTGTGGCATACTGAGGAAAAATGTCCTTATATATTGGGCAGATTCAAAGGAATTAGACATTCGGCAAATGTAACCTGCTGGGCTGGGCAGATTCTCGTGTAGATAGGGCCTTACTTATTTGAATTCACACAATACTTACTACTAAAGAAGGGGTACTTTGGGGTTTGCGGTATTGCGGTATCAGGAGTAAAAAATGCGCGGTATTTCGGTATTGAAGGAAAAACCTGGCGGTATTGCGGTATCGAAATTTCACAGCGCAATATTCGGTATTTTGTGAACTTTGAAAGGAACAGAGTTGGTACTGCACTGAACATGTTCGTGTTGTCTACATTAGCGATCTCTAAGTTAACTCAATAAGAATTATCATCAAAATGCAAAAATGTGCGTCTTTTCTTGAGCAACGAGCAGGGGCGCACATCTAGAATAATTTTTGGGGACGTAAACGTAGATGGGACAGACTAAGATTTTGGGAACTGTCTGGACCTCTTTAGATGTCCAATTGCAATGACTTTTCCCGAAAGTGCGCTACGCATTCCCATAGTGATTTATGTTCATCATTTTCGTCTAAAACTTCATTCTTCACTTGTTCTTCACTCGTAACTTTACAGAAAGACTCGAAGATTTCTGAGAACTTTCCTGGTCCAAACTTTTCAAATTTGTACAAGTTTTGGACTAACTACTCATCAAATTTTTAGACTGACGTTGCCAATAAGGTAAAATTTCTGGACCGACTGACAAAACATTGGGGGGGGGGTGTCACACCCACATCCCACTAATGTGCACCCCTGGCAACTAGGCTACCACTAGGAAGCGTTGTCGGTGCATACAGTGGGAGCAAGATTCAGTCTGAAACGAATTTTACTCTAACCAGGTAAAATTCCAAGACAAACAACAAGAAGACATATAATAACAAGTTAAGCAATACACGGGACCAGTTTTTAACCAAAATTTTCTAAAATTTTCAAAGCTCTCAATGTTGTGTCTTGAGTTTTACCCTGGGTTCTTGAGTTTATAATTATGCTCTTATTAAGTTCTTTCCTCCTCATTAACTGTTTCAACTCTGCCAAAACGAGGATATTCTTTAATTTTTCCCAAAATAGGGCGTTTCCCGGCACAATAAAGGGCGTTTCCCGGCATTCTAGAGGGCGTGGTCTCAAAATTTTTTTCTGGTGGCTAATACCCAGACCCCCAAATTTCGCTCGCTTTGCTCGCTAGTCCAGCTTAACATGACCTAACTATGGATCTGGAGGGTGAAATGGGACAAATGTATTAAAGATGGATTTAAATTCTTATACACTTGTGTTCTGTGTCATAATCACATTAACAATACTGATTTTTTTTTTATTTTCAGCAATAAAGAATACAGAAACTTTGTATTACTTGCTACATAAATAAGATGTTACAGAAATACATCACAATAAGTGTAAATGCAAAGGAAGAGTTAATGAAAGAACACTAGAAGATAACAATACTTGATTGGTTAAAGCTTCGACTCCAATGGCATCAATGGCATCATCCCTTTCTGCAGTATTTGTATCTAATTTAAAAAAACCAAGGGAATGAAGAAAAATAAATATATAATATGGTATATTGAGACTCGGTCAAGAATTATTAATATATATAAAATGGTATACAATATTCACTCAATTAAGCACATTTGTCTGCGCTGTGATTTTGAGTTCTATGTTGTGGAGTAATACGCTAGAATTCAATAAAACGTGTTATTGGTGCGATTTTTACATAGAAAACAACAATTCTCAGAAACCTCTCGTTTTTTCTTTCAGATCTTCAACTTGCTTTTTGAGGGAGTGAACTTTGTCTTTGTAGAAGGAGCAAAATGTACGCATTTCCTCGGCGCAAAGGACAAGTTTTTCCTTACAGAGCTCTAAGAGTACACATTTTTCAACGATCTTTTTCTTCAAATTTCACAGTTTTGTTGGTTGATGTTGATGTAAAGATGAACTATCCTAGTCTGAAGGAGTTCCAAATTGTGATCAAGGATATACTTTTTTCTATCACGTAAAAGTTCCTCACGATTATAACCTTCAGATTGGAGCTTCTTTTCCAACTGCCTGAATTTTTCTTTTCCTTGGCAACAACATCTTTTCGGTGTTTAGAGATCATGTCACACAATTCCTCTTGTCCTGAAGAGCATTGTCAGTACACATTGCGTCCAGTCACATTGAATCAAGCAGTAGGATGGGTGTCTTGATACGATTCCGTCTTCCGACCAAATTTACAAATTACGAGAAACAGCAGAAAAACTTTTGAACCCACTTGGACATACAAAAAAGCTTTAAAGAATGTCTAAAACTGGATCCTCTTGTTTCTCGCAATTTTGAAAGAAGAAAGCCTGCAATCAATAGCTATACAGTGAAAACATGGATACAACAGAGAGGCAGGCACATTCATAGACAATATATTTACTTCTTAAGAATAGCACTAAAAGTTGTCTACAAGATAGCAAAAGTTTAGTCAACCTGCAGCATTCATATTTTTCTTTGTTATGCCACATTTAGCTAAGTAGGAGAAGAATTGCCCCATGCTCTCTCCTGTCGACAAAGCAGCAGCATCTTGATAAGTACCTCCCCACAGCATCTACAAAGAGTAAAGAAACTAAAATATTTAAGATCTCAAAGACGAGGCTTATTCACAAAAGAACAGAATACTGTTGAAATAATGAGAATAACAACAATTCAATTGCTTATAAGACATAGTCAAAGCAATATAACTCATCAAACTAAGAAGAAAAGTAATCGAATTTAACCAACAAGAAGACAGCAAAAGCAACTATAAAATGATAGCAGCAAGACATTAAAATAAGGTAATATCGTAAGAGCTAGTATTCTTCACTTGCAGTATGAAATAAGGCAGCTAAAGGTTTAGCACTAGAAATGGAATCATTCTCATCCAGAAAGAAGCAACTGTGCAGAGAAAACTACCTGACAATCAAGAGAATGAACTCTGAATAAACAGGGCCTTTTTTGTTCCAAGGAGAGGGGAAACCTCGGGATGTTTTTCAGCTACTCATTGTAACCATGGCCAGTTATTGCACATGATATCAAGCCATAAGAATTCCATGCGGTTGGTATTAAAGAGCAAATTATGCAAGTACAACGTTTTACCATATTGTTCTCCTGCAAACATGTTCACTGCATTCAATGCAATAAAGTGACGACAGCCTGCTACAACTAATCCTGTTTCATCCAGTGAGGAGAAACTCTTTTGAGTGAGATCTCGCTGCCTGCCAATAAGATCCTCCACATAATTTGTCATCCGCGTCGTCCTTGAAAGTACAAAAAGATCGATAAATGTGGTATTGTCTCTAAGTCGTATATGTATTGGCGTTTTCAAAATCGACAAATTCAGCTTCACAAAGAACTAAAACAGCTTTGTCTGACGAGCATTAGAGGCACCATAAAGAATTGAAGAAAAGAAGTGTATACTCAGATGTGGATCAAAATGCAACAACCTAAAAAGTTACTTGTGGAATTTCATATTTCTACCAACATCTTTGTACTTTTGGCTTTCAGTTGTAATTGTTTCGGTCAGTTTCTGACACTCGTACTCTGAAGATCTTCAGACAAAACGGTATTTCTTGTTAAAAATTGCAGCTAATCTAGTAAATGTCTTGCATTCTTGATTTACCTGGCTACCCATTTTTTCATATATTTTTTTTTCATGTGCATATGTACATCATGTACATGGTCATCATTCACGACAAATGTATTTTGGTAAAAGGGTTCGTCTGTTCCACTGAAAAGAATGATATAACAGCATTTTTTGCAAGAAACACAGCGATTAAGAGGATCTCCACAGCAATCAAAATAAATTAACAGGGCTTTCAAAAGTGAAAAAAAGAAACAGCTAAACCACATGGTACCGTTGAACTTTTTTGAATCGATATGTTTTTCTATGTCCATTAATATGAATAAAATGGCAACAGTTTGAACAAACAGGGCACGAAAATCGGTCTTTCCCTTTTTCTTCACGTAGTGCTGTTTGACAGAAAGCCCACTCTCTATAAGCTCTTCCAAAAGAAGAAGCATTGATGGCTCCAACCTACAAGCAAAACTTGATAGGTAGCAAAACACTAAAAAGTGCACATGAATTTGATACTCAATAGAGCATGAAATGCAGTTTTTATGTAAAGCAAAACCATACCAGACCAGAAGCTTTATAAGTTGATTCAATAGTTTTTACAAATGAAGACAACAATGTTCCAGGGGAGTTAGTGTATCCCAAAATTTTAATAGTTCAGCTGAATAAAACGTCACTGTGTTTTGAGGGCTTCCTGGCCAGTATCCTGACATCATGATAACAAAGTGCGAACTGCAAGAAATATTTTCGGAGCAATTAATGCGTCCAGTCACATTGAATCAAGCAGTAGGTTGGGTGTCTTGATACGATCCCGTCTTCTGATTTTGAGCGAAATATTCGAAATTCTTGTACGTTCTTCCGATAGGCTGACCTACTTTAAGGGTGCAACTTTTCAATTAAATAACAATTAGTATGACTGAAAGTATACAAGTCTGACAAATATCAAGTAGTCGAATTCAGAAATGATTATGAACATAAGTGAAAAGAAAAAGCTTCTAGCAAAATATCATAAATAAAAGAACAAGACTAACATTAATCCTCATAATACTTTACCGATTACTATGCTACCAGCTTTATCAGTAGTTTGTGCGAAATTAGCGAGGGCTCTTGGTCCTTCAATTTCTCTTGATAAGCGAAAATATTCTTCAAGCTGATTGATAATTGCAGAGGAAGTACCTCTTTGTGAAGATCAAGAACAATGAAAAGATTTTATGAGCTTATACCCCAGCGGTACATCATGGAAAATTGCGAAAAGCAGAGGTAGATAATAAAGGTGAAAAATCTTACGCAGAACATTATTCTTTAATTCCCATTTCCATTTATTAACCATCTCATCGGTTACATTCGTTCTTGCTTCCAACATCAAATTCTGCTTTTCCTTATTGAGTTGTTTCATTTTCTTCTGCATCTGGATGAAGGGCAAATAAATTTTATTCAAAAGTGCCACCACCAACGTCAACAGTCATGCTTGACTTTTAAGGAAAATATTGGTTTGACAATGTTAGAGCAAGATTATGGATTTTTCTTTCGTGCCAGTTTGTTCTCTTAAGGTGTTGCTACGAGCTGAAAAAAGAAAGTCTTTGAGTGGTAACAAATTTCCAAATTGCGAGAAACAGCAGAAAAACTTTTGAACCCACTTTGGACTTACAAAAAATCTTTAAAGAATGTCTAAAACTGGATCCTCTTGTTTCTCGCAATGTTGAAAGAAGAAAGCTTGCAATCAATACCTATACAGTGAAAACATGGATACAACAGAGACGCAGGCGCATTCATAGACAATATATTTACTTATTAAGAATAGCACTAAAAGTTGTCTACAAAATATCAAAAGTTTAGTCAAACTGCAGCATTCATATTTTTCTTTGTTATGCCACATTTAGCTAAGTAGGAGAAGAATTGCCCCATGCTCTCTCCTGTCGACAAAGCAGCAGCATCTTGATAAGTACCTCCCCACAGCATCTACAAAGAGTAAAGAAACTAAAATATTTAAGATCTCAAAGACGAGGCTTATTCACAAAAGAACAGAATACTGTTGAAATAATAAGAATGTAAAGCAAAAAACTACCAGACCAGAAGCTTTATAAGTTGATTCAATAGTTTTTACAAATTAAGACAACAATGTTCCAGGAGAGTTATTACTAAGTGCATACCAAAATTATAATAGTTCAGCTGAATAAAACGTCTGTGTTTTGAGGGCTTTGTGGCCAGTATCCTGACATCATCATAAGAAAGTGCGAACTGCAAGAAATATTCCCAGAGCAATTATTGCATTGAAAATATATTTCGTTAAACTTGAAGCGCCCTGTTAAAAATACAACAAAAAAAAGACTAAGGTTGAATAAAACATGATTTTTCTATATAGTTAACATCAACTAAACCATGGTTTCACCCAATGTCAAGGATCTTCAGTGAAGCTATACTATCATTGATTGTTCAAGCTGATTTTGTAGGCCAAGTGATCTGACATTTCATCTTGCTTTAAGAAATGCTATTGCCTTCTTCAACCTCACAGAATAAGCAAAACACCAAGAAGTCAGCTCAATACCATGATATTTCAAAAAATTGGAAATCTGCAGAAATACTAAGTAGAATGAAGTAACATTGACAATACACAAACATCTCATCTCCTCACTACAGCTAATTGTGCAACAAACTTATCTTGAAATTCAAAACCCAAAATTCAATATATTGCCATAGCATCCTCTAAACCTTTGCCTTACCCTGCACAATCACCCAACAGTGCTAAATTGCTACAATACAACACATCTAAGTAAAGCAATCATAGTGAAATGCACTTAGCATAGCAAATACAGTAAGGCAGAAACACCGCGGCACAAGACACAAAAGACAACTATGTTTTTTAGTTTGCTAATACCTCGCCCTGCCAAGCAGGGCTTCTTCAGAGTGTTATCAAATACAATTTTTTTTAACAGTATATACAGGCAATTATTTTGAATTATGGTTGGTGAGATCTGATTGGTGCAATGTTTGATGCTTCACAGTGGCAAGGTGTGGGATGAAGATGTGCATGTTGTGGTAATGAGGATATAAATAATGATAATAATCATAATGTTGAAATGATAATAAAATTGATAATTATAAAATATTGTTATGTTAAGGAGAAAAAGAAAAATAAAAAAAAATTTAATATCCTTGATTATTATAATAGTTATAAGTTTAAAAATAGTGAGGTAGTGGATAGACAGGCGGCGAATAGGGCAAGGTTAAAATTCGTTAGCCGTCAGTGGTCCTGTTAAGTCCCTGAGGTGCCAGCGTGTTAGCTAGGCCAATGAAGTACTGTTCATTCGCTCTTCTAACACTCTCTCGTTTGTTGTGTAGTTGTAGTATCGGTAAAATTTGTAAATCATCAACTGTGTGTTCGGGTTTACAGAAGTGATCTGCAACCCCGGATTTGTCATGTCTTTTGTTGATAATGTCCCTACGGTGCTCGTTGAGTCGGTCTCGTAGTCGTCTTCCTGTCTGTCCGATGTACTGGCAGTTATTCTTTAAACGCAATTGCAACACATGTACACACATACTGGACGGGGCAACAACTGTTACATTCACTAACACAGATAAAACATTTAACATCAAACAGCGACTGGACTGCAACTCTACTAACATAATTTGCGTAATACAATGCCTGCGGTGCCTACAGAACAGGGACAATAACTGCCAGTACATCGGACAGACAGGAAGACAACTACGAGACCGACTCAACGAGCACCGTAGGGACATTATCAACAAAAGACATGACAAATCCGGGGTTGCAGATCACTTCTGTAAACCCGAACACACAGTTGACGATTTACAAATTTTACCGATACTACAACTACACAACAAACGAGAGAGTGTTAGAAGAGCCAAAGAACAGTACTTCATTGGCCTAGCTAACACTCTGGCACCTCACGGACTTAACAGGTCCACTGACCGCTAACCAATTTTAACCTTGTCCTCTTCGCCACCTGTCTATCCACTACCTCACTATTTTTAAACTTATAACTATTATAATAATCAAGGATATTGATTTTTTTTTTCTCCTTAACATAACAATATTTTATAATTATCAATTTTATTATCATTTCAACATTATGATTATTAACATTATTTATATCCTCATTACCACAACATGCACATCTTCATCCCACATCTTGCCACTGCGAAGCATCAAACATACCACCAATCAGATCTCACCAACCATAATTCAAAATAATTGTCTGTATATACTGTTAAAAAAATTTGTATTCGATAACACTCTGAAGAAGCCCTGCTTAGCAGGGCGAAATATTAGCAAACTAAAAAACATAGTTGTCTTTTGTGTCTTGCGCCGGGGTGTTTCTGCCTTACTGTATTTATTCAACTCTTTGCCGCAAGAAGCTCTCTAGCTGAAAGCAAGCAGTAAGCTAAGTGGTCTTTTCTTCTTTTTTCTTTTTTTCTAGCATAGCAAACCTTTTGTTGTTATGATAGTAACTATTTTGCTTTTGCATTGAGTTGAAAATTGAAGACCTTGATGACATTCAGGACAAGGAGAAGGAGGGAAAACTGGGAGTGGTCGAACTAGAAAAGGTTAAGAAAGGAGATTTAAGAAGATTAACTTGATTGAATGATAGAAAGAAGATGAAGATCATGATAAAATATAAATTTAATATTCTCACTTGAAACAAAAATTGAAATGGACAATTTGCAAGCGAAAGGTAATGAAAATCTAACCAACTTCACATCTTTTGTTTTCTTCAATGCTACATCTATTTTCTAACCAAGTATAAAATCCATCAACCCAACATTCTCTGTCATGAAATGCCAGTTTTTTATGGATCTCGGTATCACATTCGCTGCACAGAAGTTTTAGACATGAAATGCACCAGATGCTAGCTTTCTCTGTTTGGCAAATTCCACAAACAGCTGCGCTTTCTGTAGACTTACCCTAAGTCTAAATCTTTATTCATCCGAAAACAGAGTCATGCAAGTCAATTGATAGTGCTGCAAAGGAGACAATGAGAAAAGTGAACGGAGACAGAGATTTAGACTTATACATTTGTGCAGGTCATGAATAATTAATGAGCTTGATGGAAGCTCATTTTTTCACCTAATGTTCGGGGGTTATGATAACAACTATTAAACAATGAAAGAAAGAAATCTAAATTATTCAGGCAATGTATACAAAGGATTTTATCTTATCACGGCACGTTATCTCATTGTATTTCAAAGAGACAGCTTCGCGGTAACCCCCTTGCAATTTTCATGCAGCAATTGCTCCTCTAAGTCGCATTGTTTTATTTCAATGCTGCTGTATTGTCTTTGTCCAACATCAAAGAGAATGCCGGCAGACAGAAATCTGTCCGCCTGTTCAGGAAAAACAAAGGGAAAAGCTCGTTAATTATTCATGACCTGCACAAGTGTATAAGTCTAAATCCCAGTTCACTTTTCTCACTGTCTCCTTCACAGCGCTATCATTTCACACCCATGACTTTGTGACTTGTGTTCGGACGCATAAAGATTTAGACTTAGGGTAAGTTTACGCTTTCTGGGATACAATTTCTCAGAAGACGATCATGAAAAAGGCTCTGTCTTATGAAGCCCAGTTCTCATCCAGAGCTTGCTTTCTTGCCTCCCAGTTACTATCCTTTTTCACTGCAGGGAATTCTGTTTCCAGTTCACACAATTCCTCAATAACTTCCTGGAGCCTTTTTGACAATGTTTCAGCTATAGTAAGGTAAAACAACCCTATAAAATTCATCTGCAACCCTTCTGCTGCAATAATCTTTATAGAACCTATGATTTCTACCATAGGTCAGTTTGAAGAAAAAGAATACATGAGAAAATCTTACATGTATTGGCATCAGCTTCATTTTCAATAAAAAATTCTTGCTCTGGTTCATATGAGGAAGTTTGTGAATTCAAATTGTTATTTTGCACATCTTTTAGATGTATAAAGCAAGAAATTTAAATATATAAGTAAGTTGATGTATAAGTAAATTGCTGGTACACACCTGACTAATAGGTAGGTATGGGTGTAAGACCTTTCTCTTGGTGACCTATTCCACGGCATGAAGTAGCTTGCTAATCTTAAAATTAATTAAGATCAAACAAGCAACTGGGGCTACTATCTGGCAGATGAGGATTTTTACTAGGAAAAGCAACTTCCAAACATCTCCTAAAAAATTCTAATCTGAGATCCTAAAAAAAAAACAAACCTTTGGGCACAGACTTTCAAAGATACTTAACACGATTTTCTTATTCTATTCTATCGTACTTTACTTTATTCTCTTCTATCCTATTCTATTCTATTCTATGATATTATATTCAATCCTAACGTGGTGCAGCTGAAGGAGAGAGAATGATCGATTCATGGTACCTACTATAGCTACATAAATTTTGCATTTACCTGCAGAAGCTGCCTC